>JADRCO010002493.1:0-13445 GCA_021464525.1 Rhizophagus sp. LPA8_4_AMF
TTTTTTTCATATAATATTATGCAAAAAATATTTTTGCAACGTTTTTTGCTAAACTATCAAAAAAAATATTGTAAAACGTTTTTTTCCATATATTATTAAACAAAAAACGTTTTCGCAATATTTTTTGTTAAAGTATTGAAAAAAATGTTGTGAAACGTTTTTTTTCATATAATATTATGCAAAAAACGTTTTTGCAACTTTTTTTGCTAAACTATCAAAAAAAAAATGTTGTGAAACGTTTTTTTCTATATATTATTAAACAAAAAACATTTTTGCAACATTTTTTGCTAAAGTATTGAAAAAAATGTTGCAAAACGTTTTTTTTCATATAATATTAGACAAAAAAATGTTTTTGCAACATTTTTTGTTAAAATATCGAAAAAAACGTTGCAAAATATTTTTTTTATTTATTATTATGCAAAAAACGTTTTCACAATGTTTTTGCTAAACTATTGAAAAAAATGTTGCGAAATATTTTTTTCATATATTATTAAACAAAAAACGTTTTCATAACGTTTTTTGTTAAAGTATCGAAAAAAATGTTGCGAACCATTTTTTTCATATAATATTATGCAAAAAACATTTTCGCAACATTTTTTGCTAAAGTATCGAAAAAAAATATTGCGAAACATTTTTTCATATAATATTAAACAAAAAACGGTTTTGCAATATTTTTTGTTAAAGTATCAAAAAAAATGTTGCGAAACATTTTTTTTATATAACATTAAACAAAAAATGTTTCGCAACGTTTTTGTATGATAGCTCGATTGGCTTGTGAGCTGGCTCGAGCTGAATAAATTCTGGCTTGAGCTTTTTGAGCTGAGCCCATTGCTGGCTCGAGCTTTTTTCAAGCTGGCTTGTGAGCTATCAAGCCATTTTAAACATGGCTCGGCTTAGCTTGGCTCAAAAAGCTCAAGCCAGCTCATGAGCTGGTTCGGCTCGTGTGGAGCTTTAGCAGTATATTTGCCGCCTATATTAATATGGGATATGGGACAAAAAAAGTTTTTAATCTTTTTACAAATAACTGGATTTAAAATTATATTTAAAATTTATGATAAACATACTATTTGCCAATATGATTTTATATAAATTTTATTGAAAAAAAATTATTAATAAAATCGTTAGATATTTGAATATGGGATATGAGATTTTGTATTTATATATAAATCTGAAGTCCCATATCCCATATTCAAATATTCAACGATTTTATTAATAATTTTTTTTCAATAAAATTTATATAAAATCATATTGGCAAATAGTATGTTTATCATAAATTTTAAATATAATTTTAAATTTAGTTATCTGTAAAAAGAGTAAAAACTTTTTTTGTCCTATATCCTATATTAATATGGGTGGCAAGTATAGGCGGCAGCTTATACAGAATAAAGAAAAAAAGTATATTATTAAAATTATTAACTAATTTTTATTTCATTAGTAATAATTTAAATTAGTATTAAATGATTAAATAATTTAAATAGTAGTTTTGGATAGGATTTAAATAAATTGAATAAATGTATATCTTACCTTCCTATATGATATTTAAATTTTGCATTCTATAATAAAAATTTTTTTAAAAAAATTTTTAATATAATAAATAAACTTTTATATATATATATATATTATATGTATTTTTATTTGCTTTACAAGTTTATTTAAAGCATTAAAAATAGTTTTGAATGTTATTTTTGACTTTTTTTTCAAGTTTTCATTAAATTAAATGACATATTTAATTCTAGTTCAAATTAAATGATTGGTATAAAAAATATCTTTTTTTCAAATAAAAACAAAATTTAAATATTACATATAAAGGCAAGATTTATCCAAGTAAATTTTAATATTTTTCTATATTCAAAAATTTTGTTTAAAATATATAAAATACATCCAAAACTTATTATTGATTTAGACTATTTATAAGATATTTACTAAATTTAATGAAAAAAAATTTTCATAGAGCCAATCAATTAACTTATATTAAATTTATATTTTAATAAGTTATGTAATAATAAACTATTTATATTTTAATACATACTGTAAAAATAAATTGTAGATATTTGTATAAAAATTAATAGTGAGAAATACTTTTATTATAAAGAAATGATTAAATTTTTGGAATATAAGTAGAATTACCTATAAGAATAATTTTATGTATATCCTTTTTCTTGCATCTTTTAAAAATTTACAAGAGTAGAATTAGTGTAGAATTCTTTCCTAGAATTCTTGTAATAAAATTACTATTATATCTAAGAATTTTGTTTTCATAATAATAATTAATTAAATTCAATTTTTAACCTGCAGCTCCGTTCCGTTATTATTGATTATCCAGATTATCCAAACTGCAGTTATGCATTGCATGATCCTGTGCCTTATTGACTAATGCACTGTTAAAAATGTTCTTTTTTTCACATGAAAATTTTCTAGATATTTTGTGTTTTTTTTGAATATTTCTTATTCAAATATAATTCTTAAATACGTGCAAATGGAGGAGATTCTGCTTCGTAAAAGGCGCGGGCCAAACTCCTCCAAAGAAACAGAAAAAACGGGTACTCCTTCACCGGAATCAAGCTCTTCTTCGCGAGTTATTATTAAAGCTTCCGCAAGGTATATTCGTCGTATTCTTTAAGCGAAATTGAAAACGCGTCGTTTAAAAACGCGTCCATTAGTTAGGCAACTTTAAAGATAATACTTACAACTTTTATTTCATCTTTTCCTACCGGTGATAATTATTTTAGTCGCGTAACTAGTTATATTTTCTTCCAATTTAATAAACACGTTTTTATTAATTTATAGGCGTTTGACAACACCTTACTGCCTACCTGGTAAAACAGCTTTTAGTGCTTTTTTGTTTGTTCGAATAACTGCTGCTTTACTTTCAAATATAGCTGATTGTGACGAGGCAAGTCGGACAGAAAATTTAATAAAGTTATTAAAAAAAATAATAATCAATGAATAAATTAATAAATTTGCAGGTTTTTAATTATTGGGAACCAACACATTACTTACAATATGGATATGGAATGCAAACTTGGGAGTATTCCCCAATTTACGCAATTAGAAGCTGGGCTTATATACGGTTGCATGCAATCGTTGGCAATGTTTTTAGCTCTTTATTCAATCATGATAAGGTATTGAATTTATTTGTTACATAATTTTATACTTGAACAACCTTTAACAAATTTTATTTTTTATGATATTAGATTAAAGTTTTTTATGCAATACGCGTGATTTTCGCCGTGATTTGTTCAGTATGTGAAATGTTGTTCTATCTCTCGGCGGTAAATAATTTGGGCCCACGCGTTGGCCGGTATTTAATATTTACAATGTTGATTAGTGCTGGCATGTGGAATGCTTCAACTGGTACGTAAATATTAAAGTTACTAAGAGTTAATATTAATAAATTTAATTTTTTTTTAAATATTTCTTTTCTTAGCATATCTTCCATCAAGTTTTGCAATGTATACAACTATGATTGCATTCTTTTATGCTCTTAATCCAGTATCAACAACTTCTGGGCGAAGGATTTATCTTACAATTTTCTGGGTTGGTCTAGGATCACTATTAGCATGGCCTTTTAGTGCGGCTGCTGGTATACCTGCTGCTATCGAAGAATTGGTTCTTCGAACTGCTGCGCTCAGGAACAGATTTGAGCGAATTAAACGATTGATAATTGGCTTTATATTTTCAACGTGCATGATATTGGTATATATTTCACTTAATTTACTAGGTATTGTTATAAATAAGTATTAATTAAGAAAGTTTTTTTTTTAATTATTTACTTCAGATTCCTCTTGTCTTAGTTGATTATTATTATTATAAAAAAATCACTGTAGTTCCATTAAATATCATAATGTACAATGTTTTTGGCGGAAAAGGCAGAGGTCCTGATATTTATGGTACCGAACCTTGGAACTTTTATGTTATAAATGGCTTTTTGAACTTTAATTTTTTGTTTATTATGGCTCTTTTAAGCATACCGGGCTTAGTAAGTTAAAGAAAAGATGATTCTTTATTATGATTATGTTTAAAAGTTTTTATATATATATTTTTTTTTTATTCTGATACAGATTCTTACTTCTGTGATCGACCCTGGTCGTATTTCATCAAAGTCGACAGCTGGTCCAATATATGCTTATCTTTATCTCATTTTTCGGCTTTTGCCATTTTATTTATGGCTTTTTATATTTATCATACAACCGCACAAGGAAGAACGATTTTTGTTTGTAGCTTATCCTCTAATTTGTTTAAATTCTGCGGTTGCAATATTCTTAATAAGAGGATGGTTTGATCGACTAATGCCATTTTTATCCGATAGACATATGCATATTACAGTAAGTAAAATAAGTATAAAATCAAGTCATAATAAATTTGCTAATTGTTTTTGCTTCATAATTAGAATGCTCGAAGATATTGCATGAAATCGCTTACAGCTGCTATTATTATTTTTTGTGGAGCCATTTCGTTGGCGCGTATCTCTGCTTTATATGTTCACTATAGTGCACCCGTGACTATTTTTAAACATTTTTATTATGAGGAGATACCTAACCAAATTGCGGCTCGCCAACTACAAGTGGATTTGATAAATAATCCAATTAATCTCTGCATAGGAAAGGAATGGTATCGATTTCCAAGCCATTACTTTTTGCCAGATGGAGTGCGTTTAAGATTTTTGAAATCAGATTTCAACGGACAATTGCCGAAGTATTTCATGGAAAAAACTTACATTGATTCTGATAACAAGACCAAGTTTAGTGTTGAACGTGAAGGAACATGGTTAGTTCAAGAAGGATTTAATGATCGCAATTTAGAGGAAACGGATCGATATGTGAGTCTGGGATTTTTATTTTTATATTTTTAATTTTATTTATAATCATCTGATTTTATTCGAACCCCTTTTTTTCTAGTTCAATGCGACGCAATGCGATTATATTATTGATCTGGAATTGAATTATACAAGATCTGCATTAGATAACAATAATGAACAAAAATATATAACTCAAACTGATCAATGGAGTGAAGTTATTTGTAAACCTTTTTTAGATGCAGAAAATTCTAATAGAATTACAAGGGCATTTTACCTGCCACCAATTGCCTGGCAAAAACTGAAGAGATTTATTAGTTATTTGCCTTTTAGGTTAACTGATAGCGAAACAATCAAGACATTAGGAAACTTGAAATGGGGAGATTATTGTTTATTGCGAAGAAAAGATGAGACTGAAATGATAAGCATAAGGGTATGATTTTGCAAGTTTAATTTTTTTCTTGTTTATTGTAGACAAAGGAATTTTATGTATTTGTACAGATAAATCTCCAATATTTTTCATTATCATACCCTACTTAATAATAATTCAAAGGAATGGAAAGTAATTCCGAAAATTCGTTTTTATTTTGAACATTGGTACTTGAAAATATCAAGTAACATATAAATAATTGGTAAGAAATGGATTTTCATATAATAGTGGTAAATTTTGCAAGTTAAAAAGATTCAATTGTAATTTTTGTGTTATTTTTTTTTATATGGGATCTCTTGGAAAATTTCTTTGATATTTTAAAGAAATTTATGTAAGGATTTATGGTTTGCTTTTTTTTGCATATATATAAAAAAAATATTTACTGTAAATTAAATATTTCTTTATATAAAAATAATTGGAAGTAATTAGATATTTTTAAATATTTATATAGTGATAAGAATAAAAAATTTTTATATGTGGAGAGTGTAATAATGGTAAGTAATTATACTATATATATTGTATTTAAATTTTAGTAAATATATTATATAAATAGTTACAATCTAAAAAATATTTTATTAAAAATTTAATTTATTATAAGTAATTCATTATAAAAAAAGTAACAATTTATTATTAATATACAATATTATTATTAATTATATAATTATATAATTTGATTTAAAGATTAAATTTGAATACATTATCTTTTTCAATTTGTAAACTTTCAGGATTGTGTGATATTTCAATATTAGATGAAAAGGATAATTCATTTTGCAATGATGATGGAATTTTCTTTGATAAAGTACTTTCAATAGGAGTAGATGATAATGTAATTGGAAATATTGAAGGTTCAACTGAATTATTAATATTTGAATTATCATTATACTTATTTAATTCTGTAGTATTTTTTACTATTTTAAAATTAATAGTTTTTGAACTTGAAAGATTTGAAAGAATTTCATTGTTATAAATTTTTTCATAGTTTTGTAATGCATTTGATAAATCATCATTTAATTTTAAAAGTTCCTCTAAAATTTAAATAAAATAAAGTCAAATTATAGTAATATTAATGTCAATCAATAAAAGAAACATACCTAAAAGCTTTTCATCCATAATAGTGGTAATATATGGCATTATTTTTTCTTGAATATTTTTACATTGAACATATAGTTGCTATTATAAAATTAATGAAAATTTTTCTTATTAAAAAAAAAAAGAAAAAAAAGAAAAAAGAGACAATTCTAGAATTTCAAACAAATACATAAAAGTCTCATTTGGACTTGTATAGATTAACAATTGAAGTTTGATTACATTGACTAGCATTGTGCAGATCTGACCATATACTTAGAACTGATAAAGAACTGTACCGATTACTTATGTATTTTTTCAAATTATATAGATTATTATTACTTACATTAATTACTTCATTAGGTATTACTTTTTCAGTAAATGATCTTTCAGAATCACTTGCCAACATTTTTTCAAACATTTTTAGACTTTCCTTAGCAACTCTTACATTTTTTTTTAGGTCCTTTACATAAATTCCTAAACCAAATTCTGAGGATCCATTAAAATCTAAAAATCCAGATGATTTTGTTTCAAATTCAGTTAATAAGAAATCATTTTCCAAATCACTCTTTTGGGCCAATTCCGTATTCCTCACACATGCACGAAGAATATCTCGAGAAAAACATGCCATTTCATCATTATTTGGCTTTAAGAATTATACAATATTTAGTATTTTATTTAAATAAATAATATAATATAATGCATGGTAATAGGCAACCTACTTGTACATTAACATCCAAGACACAAACACTATGATTCATTTTAATTGATACGGCTAAAGCCATAACTCCAGCAATATCAATATCTGGATTTGCTGTCAAATCCAAATGAATTAACGAACTAGTTTCGGGAAGATATTCAGCAATCGCTATTGCGCCTATTAAAAAAAAAAAAAATGGTATTTCACTTAAAATAATCAAAATAATAAACATTAACATTAACAAACCTTCAGATGATAAATTCGTATTAGATAAGAATAATCCTTTAAGTGTGGTATTTAATGGTAAGCCATTTCGAAGTGCAATAATCTAATAGAATTTATGTCAAATGAGAAAATTATCAAAATTTTAAATTTCATTAAAATTGTATACATACTCCTTCAGATGAAGGCCCGCCAACAGGATTCTTACTTATATCAAACAATTCCAAAGTATGGTTATATTTCTAAAAACAAATAAAACAAAAGTATAAATACTAAATTAATGCGTTTAACCCAATTTCTCTGCCAGATTAGATGTAGCATCTATAACATACTAAACTATCCATCAAAAAAACCAATCCCTTAGAATCTATACGATTGTCTTGTATACGAAATTCTTTCAAACTTTGATTACGATGCAAAGCCTGCGCAATATATTGAATACCGCTCTATATAAGAGGGAAATTAATAATAAGAAATAATTAAATAATAAGGCAAATAGATTAATAGTTACTCTTAAATCATTTCCAGAAGCATCTAGAACTTTTAATCCATGCCTTATTTGCAACTTTTCTGCTTTGGCTACTTCTTGTTCATTAAAAGAAGGACTAATTTGTGTATTACTCGGACAGCAGTTCGAATCGTCATAATCTCGTAACATTACTCCAACCCAAATTGCACCAACATGATTAATACGATTGAAGCGAAGTGATAAATTACGTAAATTGGAACGTCGTATACTAGGACCTGTAAGAAATAAAATAAATTAATAAAAACGAAATACGGATTTATTCTTTAAAAAAAAATATAAACCTAAAACTTCCAACACATTATTCTTTAATCCGCAGTCATCTAATTTCAAAGTCTCTAATACAGCTCCTAATTTATTATTTCCTTGTATCAATGCCTGTGCCAGAAATGTAGCAGACTTTTTATCTATATTAATACCGGAAAGGTCAAGATATGTCAAAGTCGTGGACTGTAAAAAATAAAAAATATAAATATAAATAACAATTGGATTTTTTTAGAAGAAAACAAGATCGGGTAAATAAAATTTATCGAAATTTTTACCTTTCTGATGTAAACCGCTATATAATTGACTCCATTTGACCTAAGCCTCTTATTATTACGCAAGATAAGATACGGAAGTGTATCATTCACAAGCAGACTGTGGCATATAATTTTCATTGTCTACAAATCATTGTTAGTAAAATTAGAGAAAACTATTACTAAAAATAAATATATTAATACACATTCGTACATCGTCTTCAATCTCGCATCTTTCCATTATCAACTTTCGCAGTCCAAACTCGAGAGTGAGAATATCCGCTATAGGCTCGGCAATTTTCCTGTCAATAATGTCACCGGTTAAGTCAATTACATTTAAAGAACCTCCTGGTTGACTTGCTTTCTAAAATGTCATTATGAACTTGAAAGATTGAATATCATTATTATTTGTTAACCATTATAATAAAAAAAATTTACATACTCTAAAAATATCAACCAAACGATCAACAGGAAATTCCTCTCTGTTTTTGCAAGCAGTCAAATAAAATTGCATCATTTCTTTAGGAGAGTAACTACATTTTTGTTCAGCCTCGGGTTGCGCTTGAACTTTCCATTTCTGTTTTTCATTCCATTCTCGAAAATCGTATTCATCTTCCCAATCACTATTATCACTCTCACCAGGAATCGGTGAATGTGGATATTCATCCGTTAATTTAGCTACAGAGAAACGAACTCTCTTAAGAGCTTTAGGAGTAAGAGTTGGCGACGGAGGGAAATTTTGCGAGATAGATTGAGAAATTTGATCTGCTGGAGCCGTTGCATTTGTATGAAGTACTTGCGACTCTCTTTGATCCTGCTTAGGAATTTGTTGCTGCTGTTGTTGTTCCTCCTGTTGAGCAGCATTTGAAAATGTGGTAGATGAATTCAGTCTTTTTAATGCGCTAGCAAAAAATGAAGCTGTAGAATTGGGAGCTACTGTAGCAGAAGCTACGTTTTGAAGACGCATATTAAGAGTAGATAGCCAATCACGTTTCCATAGTGAATATGTGTTTAGTGGTGGTGGAGGTTTTAAAATTCCTTTCTTCGGTGTCGTAGCACTAGCCGCGGAAATTGGGCGACGATATGGAGCAAGTTTTATTTTTGATGTGGAATTCTTTGTTTCCGCAGGTTTAAAAGGAGCTACGAATTAGGGTTGGAACGTATTAATTGCTAGTGTAAATGCGATAGCGTATACTCTCGAAAAAATTAGTACCTTCTATTTTTTCGCAGATCTCTTTATCTTCATTTTGTGTACTTATACTACTCTGCTTTTGTAATAACCATTGAAGAATAGCATCAAACTCACGATCTTTATTTTCATCCATAGCAATTTGAACAATGGAGAGTTCAAATCCCATTGCGACTAATTGTGCAAGGGTTTCGTCAGAATCTACTGGGTTATTTTCGTTTTGTAGCTGCAGCGCTTCAACAGAACTTGATGCATTTTGAGAAATGTTTTTATTTTCGACGTTGGACTCTTCGTCTCGCGATATATTTAGTGTGTCAAGAGTGTTATTCATGATGATATTTCTTAGTATATAGTAATAGAAAAGATAACTATTTATGTGATGACACAGATTTCTGATTATCACACCTTAAACACCTTAATAATAAAAGGTAACGTAGAATCCATTAAATATCACTATATCAATGGAGCATCGAACAGTAATCTTGCTTGACTGCCATCCTGAAGCACAGACACTTTGTGTGAAAGGACACGATGAAGCTTGTGAGCATCCAAAAGCTTCTTACATTAAAAAATTTATATAGCGACTTACTAATGCACACTATATAAAATAAATAAATAGCGAATGTGCCATCCTTTCCTTTATGGACTTGTTTTATGGAAGCGACTTTAGAATACTGTCGTGTAGTTTTTGATCTTTTCGATTCAAGAATTAGTGCTTCTCCAGTAAATATTTCATAAATTAAGCAATTTAATATATATAATATTTTGAAAATTTTTGGTTTAATTCTAAATATCTCAAATAGGTATCTGTTCATATTGCTGGTGCACCTTTAGAACGTAGTGTTCTCAATAAGTGGCATGAGCAAAATTTAATGCGGGTACAATATTTTTTATCAACTACTTATCAATTTGTGAAAAAGTACTAATTTTTTTTAATTATGAACAAAAGATTTCTGATAATATCAAATTAATATCACCCTATTCCGTTACACCTTCCCCTATGCGTATTCCACATGCATTAGAAAATGTTATGAAATCGTTGGAAGCAAATGGATCAAACGATAAAAAGTCTGATAATATAAAAGCAAGAGTAATTTTAATGTTAGTGGGAAAAGTAGACGAACAAGGCTATAGGTTTGTTACAATTTCTCTTGTTTAATTTTTATTTCTTAAGTTATTTATATCAAATAATCTTTTTTATGAGTAGTTATCGAGAGACGCGTGATCAAAAATTAACTGATCTTCGTGATATGATTTACGAGATTGCTCAACATGATACTTTAATGTCAGGACGTTTACATGGTGTAATAATTTTTTTTAAAAATTTATAGTTCATAATTTATTAAATACCCTTATGAATTTTAGACGATTGAAACAGTGTCATTTTGATGTTTTACGCGTCGTACCTTCTTATGAAACAGTTGAAAAAGATATTCCAAGGGCAAAAATCAATATACCAAATTTACAAACGGAATTTTCAATATCAATATATAATATTCCGTTAGGTCGAAGGTACCTAACGCGTTCCATGTTGCATTTAGTTCAGCTGCATTTAAATTTAAATTCTTTGCGACTTTTGGAAGTTCCAATGAAGGTTATTTTCTTTATTTTTTTCTTTGATTTCTATTATTTTATATTATAATTTTTTATTACAAAATTTATTTCATTATTTTAGAAATCAAATAATACGAAATCATCGTATGAAGTAAACTTATTATATCCAGCGGGAGATCACATTCCTCGCAACACACCCATTGAAGTTTCAAAAACGAGAATATACGAAATTGATCACTTAAATTATCGTCAAATCGTTCTCAAGTGGGTTCAGAGGCTTCATGGATTAGGTAATCAAGTTGTGCATGAGATATTAATAGTATGTGATTGCTATAATTAATTTTTCATTATTAAATCATTAATTATTATTTGTAGATCAGTTGGTGACAAGTTGTACACACATGGTTACACCAACAGAAATTTCACCACCAACTCGCGCTTTAATGTCGAGTTTAATGAAGGGAGCAATTTACGCTTTAGCTGATGCATCAGAGTTATCAAACATTGGTGTCATTTCTAGTATTCAAAATGAGAACGGAAGATCCGTACCATTTTCACACATTATATTATTTCGACAAGGTAAAATATGTAATTTATTTGTCGTTATTATAAAAATATTAACATTTTTTTTTAATATTAAAATAGATGCATTATATCTACATTGTCAACATATTAATTATAGACAAAATATTCACATTGAAGATGCTATGTACTTTAATAAAGTTCCTTCTAAACTAGGTACTATGTTTAAAAGTGTTGCACCAACTGATCTAATGGTATTGTTATAATTCTTGATTAATTGATTTTTTTTTTTAAAAAAAAAACTATTTGCAATTAAAGTGATTTATATTTCCTTAGTTTTTCGACAAACATATAATTAGGCCTAATTCTATGATTAATAATAGTTCATGTAATTATATCCAGAGTATTAAAAACATTCAAATACCAGAAAGAAAATGTCAATTTATTCAGACTACTACAGATTTAGATATTGAAACTCGTTGGTTATTGTCTATGCTAAGTTCGAATAGTGATGATGGTATTAAATTACAGCTTGGACTAAACGCAGGGGTATGTCATTTATATAAATGATCATTTATTAGCGTTATATTTAACTCAAGATTTTTATAGACTCCCGTTTATGAAATAATATCACAATTGAAGATCCTATTATGTGTTGATACGCCAAGTGAAGAGAGTGTGAAAGTAATAAATGAAGTAAATATTTCTTTATAAATTTTCTTATTACTATTTTAAAATTTAACTTTTTATCTGTTAATAGATATTGGATCGTTTATTAATGATGGGAAGAAGATCGGACTCATTTCAAGAGTATGCGAGTTTGTTAATTTATCATTAGCTTTTTTATAAAACTTATTTAATGTTTCGTTTTGTCCATATCAAATAGTCAAAAAAATGCGAATATCGTTTTAAAACAAATACCTTCAATTGCTAAAGTTTTTCAATCTTCCTCTCCATTGCATGGAGAGATATGTGATGTAATTCTTGTGAGGATTCGGCCAGACGGTACAGAAAACAAGCAAGCACATGTAGCACAACCTCAATCAGATACTATTGGGTCTTCTTCAGAGCCTATGATTATTGTTAAAGAAGAACCAAAAGAGTCACAAGCAGTATGGCAACAATTTGATCAATTCAATTCAATGACATATCGAGAAAAACAAGATTTTCTGAATGAGCAAGAAACATCTCCTTTACAAGCACCTACGAGAAATAGAATGTTTTTATATCGAGGAAAAGGTACTCAAGCATTAGGAAGACGTCGTCCACAAGGATATTCTAATTTTGGAAAAAATGAAACATTTTCAAGAGATGATGATACAATTCGACATCCACCTGCTCCTTATTTACGAGTAAAGTCAGTTGATGAAAAAACTCTTGCGCTGGAAAAAGATAATTATATGAAAAGATTGGGTAATCCTAAATCTTTACTTTATCAATATTGGTTTGGAAAACAAAACGAACAATTATTACATGGTGAACAAAAGTAATAATTTTAAATTCCGAGTTTATATGTACATGATTATATTTTAAAATATTATACTTCAATTTTTCTAAATTCTATATAATTTTTACTAATTAAGAATTACAATATATTTAAAGTATACAGTTACAACTTGACATATTATATGATTGTAATAAATTAGAAAAAATAAAAGCTAACCTATTTAAAGCTTTACTGAAAAATCTGAATTTACAAAAAAAAAGAAAAAAGCATTTTTTAAAAAGGATGATTTTAAAGCTCACCAGAGATAAATTCGTTAGAAGTAAAAATCACCTCAGGTAAAATTAACCTTAGAAAAAAAATTTTTTAAGTTAATTTGTGGTCCGCCTAAGAATCAGTGAAAATAGTGAAAATTACTAAGGGCAGTGGCAGATATTACCTAATATCACTTTATTAGGTCTTATCCCCCCCCCCCCCCCC
>JADRCO010002494.1:0-13444 GCA_021464525.1 Rhizophagus sp. LPA8_4_AMF
AAAA
Organism: Rhizophagus sp. LPA8_4_AMF; assembly: GCA_021464525.1. Lineage (NCBI taxonomy): Eukaryota > Fungi > Glomeromycota > Glomeromycetes > Glomerales > Glomeraceae > Rhizophagus > Rhizophagus sp. LPA8_4_AMF. The sequence continues at coordinate 5 of JADRCO010002494.1, forward strand.
AAAAATAATAAAAAAAAAAAACAAAAAAAAAAAAAAAAAAAAAAAAATTAAAATAAATTAAAATGAATGAAAAATGAAAAAATGAAAATAAAAAAAAATTAAATTTTTTTTTTTTTTAAAAAAAAAAAAAAAAATGGTATTTTATAATTTTTTTACAAAAAAAAAAAAAAAAAAAAAAAATTTTTTTCATATAAAATAATTTTTTTATTTGATGATCAAATAATAAAAAAAAAAAATTTTTAATAGAACCCTATAAATGGAATTTTTAAAATCATTAAAATTATCACTTGCATTAATTTTGTATGTAATCACATTGCATTTAATTTATTTCATTCAGTAAAATTTCTGTCAAATTTTTGTTGGACAATATTTTTATCCTTTGATTTATTTACGATTTACGGAATGATTTTTACGGAGAGAATTTACGTAGAGATTTTACAATAAGATATTACAGATATATTTTACAGATATATTTTATTACAGATATATTTTACAGATATATTTTATTATAGATATATTTTACAGATATATTTTATTACAGATATATTTTGCAGATATATTTTATTACAAATAATATTTTATATATTTTATTACAGATTTTCATTACGGAAAGAAGAAACCTTAAGTCTTAACCTTTCTTCATCTGTAATACTTTTACAAATATTAATTTTTTATTAGATAATGCAATTGTTTATTTTTTTCATGTGAGCGCATAATAAACAATTCTTACCTGCAGTTTTATCTTTTCATTGTATAGAAAAGATTCTCCAAAAAGATATCATCTTACGATTGGTTTTTCTTAATGTCTCAGCCATAAATAATTTAAGAATGTTTCACAAAAAAAAGTTTTGATATTAGATTTTCTTGAAAGAGAAGGAATAAAAAAAAAAAAGAATTTTTTTTTAAGAGATAATTAACAATTATAATAAATAAATAAATAAAATAAATATAAATAAATATATAAATAAAATAAAATAAAATAAAATAAATAATTAATTTAATTTAATAATAAAATAAAATAAAAAAATCTCGATTCCTCGGTAAAAACAAACTTAAAAAAGTAACTTGTGAAACTCTTTCGGCTATTACAATATATAATTTCAAATGAAAAATTCGGCTATTACAATATCTAAATTTCAAACAAAAAAAAAGAATAATTTTTTGATTATAATAAAAGGTTATCAATTAATATTTTTTTTCTCGAAATAAAATAATTTTTTATTGGTTTAAAAATGTGAACTTTAAAATATGAACTTAAATATGAACTTTATATATGAAATGAACTTAGATGATTATATATTTTATAAATTTATATAACTTGTATAATTATTTAATGTAATATTACTGTACATTGTAATATAGAGTTAATTCTCCGATAAATTAATAAATTCTTTTCGAAATTCAAATCTAAAATTTTTTTATAATAAATATAATAACTATAACAGATAACAAACTATAATAACTATTAAACCATAAATACCACTTAAACCATAAATAACTATTAAGTCATAAATAACATTAAACCATAAATAACTATTAAACCATAAAATATTATTACGTGAAGGAAAATTTCGGATTATAACCAAATTCGGTTAAAAGAGATATTTAATTTATTGCATACAAAAAAAAAAAAAAAAAAAAAATCGATTATTTTTTACCTGACCCAAAAATTAATTATATGTAATTATATGTACATTTTCGTATCAAAAAAAAAAAATGATGATAAAGAAACCGATCCCGATTCTTTAATTAAATTTAAGGAAAAAAAAAAAAAATTAGGGTACTATTAAAGGTACTTGCTTCTAATTAAAATGGTAATACGTTTCAAGTTAAAAAAGGGTTCTAAATTAAGAAAATAATAAATAATAATAATAATTATAATAATAATAATTATAATAATAATAATAATAATAATAATAATAATAATAATAATAACAAAAAAAAAACGAATCTTTAAATGAATAATATTATTTTATTTTTTCAGGGGTTTCATTTTTTGTGCAATCCAAATGGGTTATTTTTTTAAGAAAATAATAATATCACGTAAAGACACTTTTACTACTAAATATGTACATGTATATTAAAACTAAAAATTACTAAAAATCGCTAAAATCACTAAGATTTAATTTGCCTCTTAAAAAATAATAATAAAATAATTATAATAATAAATAATAATAATAATTCAAATCCAATAAAAAAAAAAATTAATAGAAAATTCCGTGAATCCTCGTGTATCAAAATTAATTAATATATTGCACATGTTTCCGTTGATCAGAACAAGATTAATATAAAAATCGCGAGAATTGATTAAACCATTAAAGTGAAAAAATGAAAATATTGTGATCTAAAGGTCCCGTTTTTTTTTTTTTTTTCTTATCACCACTAGTAATAATGCAAAACCAATGAAAATCCTTATTATCTTATCCTTAAAAAGTTAATAACCTGTTATTTTACACGTCGGTTATTGATGACATAATTATTACTTAATCAGCTTAATCACAGCACGTGATTTTATTTTCATTGACCCTAATGATAACCCGTGGAATAACATGAAGTTTGTTTTTATTTTAACACAAAAAGGGTTGATTATTAAATAAATCTGTTTGTCGTACATTAAAATTAAATTTTTTTGGCTCGGATTATTTTAATTTTATTGGAAAATTAAATTACTCGTTCATAATTATCACAATAAAAGATAAAACTAACTGCACATGTTTGGTACCCTTTCTACCTGCATCAACTATATCAACTATATCAGGTAATCAATGAACTTCCCAAAAGGAAGATTGCCTATCGATCAAAAAAAAAATATATTATACAGAATATGTCATAAATGAATTAATCCGTGTTATAATTTAATACAATTTTTTTTGCTCCGTAAAAAATTATCTCACTTTATTCTATTTTCAGAATTTTTTATGTACTACCTTCCATTTAAAAAGGTTCTCTTTGATGGGTTAAATTATAATCTGTTAGAAGATGCACTATATGTGGTTAAACCTCAAAGGCGTAACAACGATCTTCTTTTTTTGTGGTATCATTTAATTTATTATTTTAAATTCTATAAAGAACATTAATAAAGAAAAATAAAATGAAATTTTCGGAATCTTAAAGAAACCAGAAAAGGTTTCTTTATTTTGGGAAACTCATAGAATATTACTCATTGTAGAAAATTATGATTTTTTTTTTTACTTTAAAAAACAATATATAAATTTTTTTTTTTTTTTAAAAAAAAAAAAAGAGCGCAAAAAAGGTATTTCTTTAACGTAAGGAATGAGGGGTTTTTTCCATATAAGGCGATACGAAACGGTGATACGAAAAGGCGAATACCAAAAGGCGATATGTATGAAAAGGCGATATGAAATGTCGATGATACGAAAAGGTGATATGGCGATATGAAATGTCGATACCAAATGTCGATAAGAAATGTCGATACGAAAAGGCATATGAAAAAGGCGATACACGATATGAAAAAGACTACCTACTGGTTCACATTTCGTTTCGTTTTTTTTTTAAACCTTAAAATTACGAATTACGTGGTTATATTATTCCAGTTTCAAATAAGTAACTACATGTACATATTTATTTATTTATTTATTATTTATCTTTTTTCTCAAACATTTGTGAACTTTGTGAACTCTGTGAACACTCTCTGTGAACTTTACAATTTCTTCTCACATATTCATTATAATAATGATAAAAAATAGTAATGTTTCCGTGGTTTCCGTTATATAAATTTAGTAATAATTTAATAATAATTCAAAAATAATTCAACAAAAAAAAAGAACTGCGCCTGCCTCATTTTAATAGGACCGTTACAAATTTTAAACTTTAATTTACACAAAAATAAGAGATCCCTTGAAATAATCGTCGTAATTAAAACGATCGAACGAATCCCCTCATTCTATTGATATCTGAGAAGTGATTAAGTAATATCGATATGATACATAAAAAGTTTGCGTTCTCAAAACAAACCCGCCATTTTACTGCATTACAGCATTAGACATGTTATTAATGTTTGCGGTAAAATTATTTGTCCATTTAAAAAATTTTCATATTACCATCTTATCTCAGCCAATCAAATTAATTAATAAAAATGTTACTACTTTGAATTTATTTTGATGCTACATAATGCATTTTGTTAATGGCGTGTAAACTTTTTTGTATTGTAATAAATGTTCGAAGTAGATCTTACTTTGTGATGTAGTATACTAATATTTGGGTATTTTTTAAAGTTATAATATATGGCTAGTCTTAAAATCAAATCATCTTGGCAATTCTGGAACGTATACCGTGTAACTTCTCCTTTTACCAAATATGGTCTCGAAACTTGTAAATTAGTCAAACGCGCCTTATTGTTATTTATTATTGTTTTTATTTATTTATTTTATTTTATTTTTTATTTTTTATTTTTTATTTTTTTTTTAATTTTTTAACGGAAAAACATATCAAGTCATCATTTTAATTTGAATGTTTTTTATAATTCATTGAATCCCTATGACCCTACTGAATCATATTAAATGAATTGTATTAGTATCGTATTAGTATCGTATTAGTATCGTATTGAAACGAAAAAAAGTTAGCATACATTAACACTTTAAAGCCATTTGTCAGATTTCGTCATCTTGCAGATGATATGTCATTAAAATGAAACCTTAAGAAGGAAAAATTAATTCAAAATTTTTTTTTTTGTGCACTATTATTTTTATTACCTCAAAATACTTCAATTTTTTTTGTAGCATATTTAATTATAAATCAAGTTTAGACGCGTTTTTTTTTGGAAATATCATATTGTGAATGACTAACGCAGGGTAATTATTAGATAATAATTATAAGTACATCATTTGCGGGATTTATTTACGTCATTTAGTTTTATATTATTGTATATATTTTTTCAAAACATTTCTTTTTTTCTTTTTCATGCATTTAATAAAATTATTACATATAATCTATTTTTATCTTTTTTTTTTTTTAATTTGACCTTATAAATCAATTTTTTTTTTTTTTTTTTAAATTACAAATTAATATTTTCTTTCCCATTTTGATTATAATAATAATAATTATCAATATTTTTTTTTCTTAAAACCCATAAAATACCTGATTTAGAGATTATATAGAATTTTATAATTATATAACTACCCTTTCGGATTACCCTCAATGCATGGATATTTACATACTTTTACATACGGATTTTTTAATAAAGGGATTACATAAATACATTTCATTTAAAAATTTAAAAGGGGTGTATGTATGTATCATTTGCAGAAATAAAACGAAAATAAATGTGATAATAAATGTGATGATGTGATATACATGTAGAGTGATATATTTAGTAGCAATATCGTTTTAACAATTTAACAATAGCAGATAGCGTTTTAACAATAGCAGATAGCGTTTTAGCATTAGCATTAGCGTTTTAACAATAGCAGATAGCGTTTTAGCATTAGCATTAGCGTTTTAACAATAGCAGATAGCGTTTTAGCATTAGCGTTTTAGCGGTTCCTAAAAAAAGTCTGCCAATCACAAAAGTTTTTTTATATCCCTCCGGCCCTGCCCTCCCTCTCTCCCTGCTTAGAATTTATAAATACCCGGGTTATTATTATACGTTATTACATGGTATCATGGAGTTCTAGATATAGAATATAATATTGAATATACCCCCCTTATTAACCTTCTATACACGGTAAATAAAGATAAATCCTATATAGACACATATATACACATTTAAACACATTATTAAACATATAAACATATAAACATATAAGTAAGCGTATAAACATATATACATATACACATAAACATATACACATACACATATATACATATATACGTTTTTATAAATTCTAATTTATTATATAAGCTTTAGGATTTTTTTTTTAAAAAAAAACAAATAATTATAATTATAATTATTATTATAACAATAATGAAATTATTAAAAATTATTAAAAATTTTTTAAAATTTTTTAAAAAATTATAAATTATAAATTATAATTTATAATTGATAATTTATAAATATTATTATATTTATAATTTCATTTTCAAAAATCTTCAAAATTTTCAAAAGTTAATAAAAGTAAGAATTTAATTATTTATATTTTCATATAAAATGAAAATTTAAAAATTTAAAAAATTTTAGTATTTATTAAATTATGATTTTATTATTATTTCAAATATTTTTGAAATAAATAAAAATAACAAGTTATTAATAATTTCTCATACTTAATAATCATATATAATATATATAGATATTATAAAGATTTTTTTTTTTAAAAAAGAAAATCAATTTATTTTAAAATTATAATAAATTAATATATATTACATATAAGTAGTATAAAAAAAAAGTAGTATAGAAAAAAAAAGTAGTATAGAAAAAAAGTAGTAGAAAAAAAAAATAGTAAAAAAAAAAATTTTTTTAATTATTAAAAAATTTTTTTATCTCATATATTATAATTAAACTTATATAATTTTTTAAAAAAATATAAAATCTAAAATTTTAATAAATTATATAATATTTATAAATTTATTGTTGTTAGTTACAATATTTTTTTTTATAACTACTTAAAGAATATTATAATATAATATAATTTTAAAATAATTTTTTTTTTTAAAAAAAAAAATATTTTATGTATATTTTATATATATAAAATTTAATAAATAATAATATAAAAATATTAAAAAACTTAAAATAAATTATATACAATAGATAGAAAAATTAAAATAAAAATATTAAATAATTTTATTTAAAATTTTATAAATTTTTGAATTTAATATTTGTATATATAATTTGTATATATAAATTGTATATATAATTTTGTATAAAAATATTATTTATTAATAATATTAATTGGAAGAAAAATGTGAAATAATTGTTATTATAATAGTAAATAATAATATAATTTTTAATAAATAAAATATATATAATATATAGATGTATAAATTTACTTATTTTATAAGAGTTTACATAATTTTAGTTAGACAAAGTATTTAATATACATATGATTTTATTTAATTATAAACTTATATTTTATAAATATTATATAATAAATTTTATTTACTTTACTAGTAGATATATATATTAAATTATAATTAAATATATTAAAAATAAATTATATTTAATAATAAAATATTTATTATTTTATTAATAAAAATATTTATTAATAAATAGTACCACGTGTACATTAAAAAAAAAATATTAATAAAAATATTAATTATAATAATAAAAAATCCAAGTCTATTGCTATATTAGTAATATTAAATTTATTTAAAAAATATTATTGCATTAAATGTAATAGAATTTTAAATGATTCAAAAATAAAATAAATATTCAATAAGTTAATATATTTATTTTATTATAAAAATATAAAGATATTTTCTTTTTGAATAAATCATAACTAATTATATTTTTTTTAGTTTTGATGCTATTACAATATCTAAAAGAAATAATTTATCTGAAAATGAACATAACTTCTAATATGTACTAGTCAAATAAAATCAGCATTCAATTAGATGTAAATAGACATTTTTATTTGGTGCTGATTAGATATCAATTGGAAAATATTTAGCTAAAATAATAATTTAATGGTTATTATTATTTAAATTATGTTAGTAGTATTAAAAATATTTAAAATCAAATATTAATAATTATAGTATATATGTAAAAATTGTATTATACAATAGCTTTATATTAAAAAAAATATTAAATATTAATATAAAATTAATAATAAACTACTTATTAATAAAGATAAAATAATAAAGTATACTGGAATATGATTACTTACTATCATATATTAGTATTTGTGAAAAAAATATATATATTTTTAATATTAAAAAACATTTTCTAAAAAGTTTATAAAATATAAATTAATAATTAATAAATAAATATTAAAATCTAGACAAGTGTTATAAGAAAAATTAATAGTCAATATAATTTATTAATTTGTTAAAATAATTAAAAAAATATACAATCAAGTTCATATTTTAAAAAATTAATTTTAATCTGTTAACATTTAATATGTATATATATGGAGCACAGAATGAATAGAGAGTTAATTCTTATTATTCTGTTTTTATAGTATTATAAAATCTAATACCATAATAAAAATACCATAAATTATATTAAAAAAAAAAAGTTTTTAAAAATTAATTAATCATTAATAGTCAAAAATAAACCAAATTCTACTGATTTTTAATTATTTAATAATTAGTTTAATTAAAATAATATATGATAATTAGTATACATTTTAAAATTAAAATTTCTATATAAAAGTTTTAAATAAATCAATTTTATTATAGAATTTATAAAAATAATGATAAAATAATTTAAAATAATCACAATAATGATAATTATAACAAACCTTTTAAAAAATGTGATTGGTTTTATTTTATTTAGAAAGTTTATTAATATCTACATAGTTAAATTATATAATACTATACATAGGAAGCCTTTTAAAAAATGTGATTGGTTTTATTTTATTTAGAAAGTTTATTAATATCTACATAGTTAAATTATATAATACTATACATAGGAAGCCTTTTAAAAAATGTGATTGGTTTTATTTTATTTAGAAAGTTTATTAATATCTACATAGTTAAATTATATAATACTATACATAGGAAGCCTTTTAAAAAATGTGATTGGTTTTATTTTATTTAGAAAGTTTATTAATATCTACATAGTTAAATTATATAATACTATACATAGGAAGCCTTTTAAAAAATGTGATTGGTTTTATTTTATTTAGAAAGTTTATTAATATCTACATAGTTAAATTATATAATACTATACATGGGAAGCCTTTTAAAAAATGTGATTGGTTTTATTTTATTAAGTAGATAGTTTATTAATATTTACAAAGTAAAATTCAACCAATTATATAATACTATATTACAATATAAAGATTAAAAAGCAATTTGGAATTCTCAAAGAATTGTGTTCATAATCTCTCAAACTATATTATAATATTATTTACATTAATAAATTCATAAATTTAATTAAGATTCCTACACACAATAAAAATAGAATAATGAGACTTTAGAATAATTAGTGGATTTTTTTTAGCAACATAACACCCTTGGGATCAAATTATATTTTAACAAGAAATATGAGTTCATTTTTTGATTTAGTTCATTTCCGATTATATAATTTTGGTGGCATTGTAAAAAAAGCTGTGAAAACTTTTCTGAAACTGAACATGCTCCTGAGACGAACAATAAAAAACACAAGTATATCAATCATAGATTAATGGTTGAAACAAGCAAAAGAATTGATAATACCAACTATTATTGTGAAAATGAAAAATTAGCACCTTTATTAGCCCAACGTTGGGCTAATAATTTCAAGTCATAAATGTAGTAATACAGTAGTATATAGTAGAATACAGTAAGTAGTACATATTTCAAATCATGAATGTAGTAATACAGTAGTATATATTTCAAATCATGAATGTAAGTTTTTTTTTTCGATCTTAATCGTAGTTTAAAAGAAAAAGTCCCAATCAAATTATTATTATTTTTTTTTTTAAAATGTAAAATATAATAAATTTTGTTTCTCCAATTCTTTTTATCCATTCTTTTCCAACATTATTTACAATTCTGCCAATTCGCTAATTTTCCTATTGATGAGATCGTATTGTGACCTATGTAAGTAATAGTACTGTATACGATATGATATATATTTCAAATCAGGCAAAAATATTTTTAGGTATAAGCAAAAAAATAATGTTGTTGTAGGTTATTTATATATGCTATTGTATATTGTTTTTAAAGAGGTATATACATATACGTTATTGTATATGTACGCTATTGTATATGTGCGCTATTGTATATGGTTATACGCTATTGTATATCTATCATTCTATCTCGATTAAAACCTATCAATATTATCAATATTAAAACACGAATTCTATATCAGACACCAATCAATATTAAACACCTATCACCTATCTATATTAAACACGAAATCAAACCTATCTATATTAAACACCTGTTTATATTTAACATCTAACTATATTAAACACCTATCTATATTAAACACCTGTTTATATTAAACACCTATATTTATTAAACACGAATCCTATGTCCCTATCTAAGAATCGTAACAGAGTGACCCTATCTAATGACTAGAGATGCAAACTTAACTCATTTTTAAATTACGTCCATACGTCTTTATATGACAACTATTTACGACATATGACTTAACTAATTACGTCACAGTTACGACTAATAAGTTTGCACCTCTACTAATGACCCTTTTCTTTTGAACCTTGAATCTTACTTAGATCTTACTTAGATGATGAACCTTAATGTACCTTAAGATTAATGTACCTTATTTTACTTAATGAACAAAAACTTCGATAATTTAAAAAAGTGGCTAAAAATAATAAATGAAAATAATAAATGAAATTTATAAAAAAAAATTATAATAATAATAATAATAATAATTAAATAATATTTAATATAAATAATTACATCATAAAGATAATGAAAAAATGAAAAGATTCTTAAAAATTATTAAAATTAAAACTAATATAAATTCGGATTAAGGGTAAACCAAAGTATAGTATGTCGCAATAATTTAAGTGATCGACGAAACTCTTATTACATTATTTTAGAAATTTGGTAGAAATTAAAAAAATTTAATATACCAAATGCACATATATATAATTTGGTAAGTCGATTTTTTTTTTCGTAAGGAAAAATTTATAATCTGTATACTGTATAACCCCAAATAACTCTCCAAATAACTCCCTAATTCTTATTTTCTCACCCTAAAAAAAAATTATAAAAAATGTTCAAATAAACAAACCTTTTCTTTTTTTTAAAAAAAGCATGAAATATCAATTAAACAACAAACAAATAAATTTAAGACAATACTGTTTCATTTATTACATTTTCTTTTCGTAAATTAAACAAAAAGCCAACTTACCAAAATTAAATTAATAAACTCGGTTTATTTTAATTGGCGAAACAGTTAAAATAATTTATTAATTAATAATAAATTATTTAAAGGGCGCTATTTAATAAACGCCGAATACAAGAATTTAAAGTTCGATGATTTTAAGAAGCATTGTAAATTGAGGGAAAAAAAAAAAGATTCATAAGCCATAAAATTGATAAATTGTCTAAGAACCAATCTAATTAAAAAAAAACATTTAATTTTATTTAACCACGAGACATGACTTAATTGTACTTTTTTAAATATTTAATTTAACCTTATCGAGAAAATAAACCTGATTCTTTTATGTTTACGATTTTGTCAATATTATGAATAATGTATAATAATGCTGTATGTAATATTGTATGTAGCATGAAAAAAAAAATATTTTGTTTTAACTTCATGAGAAATAATTTTACATTACAAGAATTTTCACATTTTTCGTAATCTTTTTTCCGATACTTGTTACATGTTATTCATTGTAATAATCATATTCTTTTGTTTTAATCTTAATTATAAATATTTACTAATGACACGAGATTGAATTTCTTAAAATTAAACAAATAAAGATGGTCAACTGTCTCGGATTTTATAGGGTGATTAACATCGAGAAAATTACCTTGTTTGTTGTAACACGGGAAAATACTTTTCACTTTCTAGGTTTTGTGGCTTGGATTAAGGGACATGAGCTCATTATCTGTTAACTTTTTTGAAATTATTTCAAAACAAATGATTTCAAAAAAAAAAAAAAAAAAATAAAAAATAATTAAAAAAAATAAAAAAAAAAAAAAAAAAAGTTTCAAACAATTATTACAAAAAAAATATTAATAGATCGAAAGAAAATGTCAAAAGTTTTGTTTATCACCTTATAATTAATGTTTTAGAATGAATTGTTTACTACTCATTCATTCTTTTTTATTTGTCATTTTTTTTAACCAACCATTCTAAGAGTATTTAATTGATTGTTTGGTTTTACAATACTTTTATTAAAGGGATCATAGTTAGTTATCTTAATTACTATATAAAGTTAAATTTTTTCACAGCCACGTTAAAATAAGTTTTTCGATAAAAAATTTCTTTTTTTTTTTTCTCTAATCGATAATCTTCATCACGTGAACATTGTATCACGCGCGGTTAATTTTGAAATACCGTTTATTTATCATATTTATCTGCATGCAAAAAAATTCAAATGTTTATATTTTTAACAGAATATTAAAATGGCAACATATCACGTAAAATGAAATATTAAATAGGTTACATTTAATTAAAATTATGACGTTTTGTAGAAATCATATTATCCCATTAAAAAAAAAATATTAATGAAAAAAATTATGTTTGTAAGCATATAAATAAATAAACATATACATATGTACACACATTATATATACATTTATGTATTTATTTATTTCAAATATTTAAATTATTTTCTTTCAAATTGTTTTAAATTCATGCGTTTAAATTCCAATACCAGAAATATAATATGGAATGGGTACGTAATACAAAGTTTAAGTACCCTTAACGATCTTACCTAAAAGAAAAACCTATAAAAAAAAAATCTCTTATGTTTAACTTTCATTATAATAATTACATTATAATTCAAATTATTAAGTTATAAATATGTGTAATACATGAATTACTATAATTAGATAGTTAACTTAAAGGTCCCCGACTCCTCCCGTAGAATAAGTTCACTCTTTTTATCGTATCCCCTTTTTACTTTTTATTTAAAGTTAAATTAATATTTATTAATTAAAATCATTAATCAGGATTGGATCAAACTTTAAAAAAAAAAATTGAATTTACAGTTTACAAAGTTTACAAGTTATAATAATAATAAATAAAAATATCGTTGAACTAATGAAGAATGGGAGAAAAAAATTTTTTGCATGCACGATTCGAATGTTTAATCGGGTGATAACCCGAAATTTAACGTATGTTTGGACCCCAAAATTTCAAATAACCAATTAAAATCAAGACTAAAATAACCAAAAATCAAAAAACGCCAACATCTAAACCCGATTTGAATGCAATATGAACACTTTTTTGGGTTACTGGATGAAATTTAAAAAAGCCAAAAAGAAATCTTATTGGGTAAACCTTGTAAAAGAATGAATACTTTTTAATAACGTTTCGGTAATTAAAATTTTCTAAATATATGTGAATAGAATAAATAAAATTTTTTTTTAAAATATTTTATTCCGGAATAATTAATTACTTCTTGTACCTGTACCAATCTTTTGATAATCTTTTTTTTTTTAAATCCCGATAAAGTTTAAATCAGTGATTGCAGACCAAACTAAATAGCTGAGTTTATCGAAACTCATGATTTTTTATATGGTAATTAACCAAAACTTGATTTCGAAATTATTCATTTTGACAGTATGATCCGTGCACAGGTTGGTTTAAAAAGATGTTAAGATGATTTTTTTGGGGAAATAAGTATTATAATATAATAATAATAATAATAATAATAATAATAATTATTATTATTATTATTATTATTATTA
>JADRCO010002495.1:0-13439 GCA_021464525.1 Rhizophagus sp. LPA8_4_AMF
TTTTTTTTTTTTTCTCAAAAAAAAAAAAAAAAAAAAAAAATTTTTTTTTTTTTTTTTTTTCTTTTGAATGATTTCATTGTTTACCTGCTTACCTGTTTACCTGTTTATCTTGTTTATAACATGTTGTTCGACAAGTTTGAATTAAATTTTACCAAAATATTATTCGTCAAGTTTATCAATTTTAACATTCTAATATTAAATAAATAAACATTTACTAGAGTTAACTCCGAAAGATACTTTATTTAGTAATCAATTAAATAATCAATCATTTTTAACGGATTATTCTCAACCTTTTTTTTATAATTTACAATTAATCGATACAAGTATTAGTCTGATTTTTAAGTATAAAGTAAAATAATGTTTCCATTGTGTACAACTTGAAAGTAAACTTATTTTATCTCATATTTACATTTTCAAGGAATGACAAATGATGCAATATTGCTTAATATTACTTTTTTTTTTTCATCGTGTAGGTTATTAGGTGAAAATTATGAGATCTTCAGTCATAATGAAGACTTTTTTAATTTTTTTTTATCATCAAGTGGAGAAGAAAATTTTGTGGGGTTTTTTTATATTACAGAAAGATAAGAAAAATAAATGTATTAATTATTTGTTATTAATTATCGTTTATCTAATATTTAACACAATAAGTAATGTTCAATTATTACTTAGTATTACTAACTATTAAACCATTAAAATCATATTAATATACTATTAATATATTATTAAACTTTTATTAAATTTTTATTAAACTTTATTAAACTACTATTAAATTAATATTAAATTACTATTAAACTACTATTAAACTACTATTAAACAACTATTAAATTACTATTAAACTACTATTAAACTATTATTAAAATATTATGAACATATGATTAATCTGCTATTAAACCTTCCAATTAAACTATTATTAAACTTTAAATTACTCAATCACTCAATTACTCAATTGCTCAATCACTCAATCACTCAATTACTTTCAATTTACTCATTTACCGATACCTTGGGATTCCATTGTTCTCAGTAAAAAAATCTCTTTTTGGTGGAATCTGTGGCTTATAACAATAGTTTACCAATCTGTATTGTTTCTGGTTTTAGAGTAATGACAGGATGTTTAAAATCCTATTAATCTTAGGTTTATCTTTGTAACTCTACTTTCTATAAACGCTTTTTTTCTATTGTGTAAGATTAACAATGGTGTAACAGATTTACTTTGATGTCTAGATTTAGCGCATCGTCGTTTTTTTTTTCTTTTTTTTTTCTTTTCTTTTCAATAAAAAAAACAATGATTATTTTAATATATTTTATTACGCGCTTTTGCATACATAGTGTACATACATACATATTCTACATATCCATTTAAAAATTAACTTCCTCCTTCTTCTTCTTTTCTTTAAGCTATTTTAACATTACACAACATTACACAACATCAAAGATGTATGCATTATTCAAAAAAGTTTCTTGCATGCATTTTTTTTTTTTTTTTTCTTTCTCTTCTCTTCTCTCTTTATTAACACCCTTTTCTCCCTCTCTTTAATCACAGTCATTCCTTTCTTTTTTTTTTTTTAATGTAATGTAATCACACCCATGATTTACCATCAATTACCACTACTATAATATATAAAAAAAAAAAAAAATTTTTTTTTTCACATTAACTTTTTTTGAATTTCCCGAAAATAAATAAAATGACCGAATTTTAGACCGATTAAAAAAATTTTTTTTTTTGTACTTCACACATTTCATATAAAAATACTTGGTTGAAAAAGAAAAATTCATCTTTTACATTTTAATTGTTATCAGTACACGAGGATTTTCATATCCACCCGTTCTCCCTTCTTTACGACCTACCCCCATTCTCCGTTTCCCTTTTTTTCTCACTTTTTTTTTTAATTTTTCATCATCTCAAAAAAAAAATATAATAATTTAACAATACTATAATGGGGTCCACAAAGTCTATTAGGTATGAAGTTCTCGTGTATCCAACACCATCCTCTTCCCCCGCTTTTAAAGAGCATCAACATCAACCATCGACCTCTCCCCTTTTGCCTAATGATGTTTCTTCCTCCAATCATTCGGCTTCAGCATTATTTGAGACTAAAGTTCAAAGGTTCGCGTGTGATAGAGAAAATATGCAACAATATTGGATACCGGAAGGCTTTCACCCGGTTTTAATCCCTCGTGCTTACCTTACTAATAATAGTCTAAATACCAATAATAATAATTCTAGACAACAAACTGGTGATTTTATTCATCAGTTAAGATCAAGAATTAATAATAATGATAACATTAATGACATTGAATTAAGAAGAAGAAGAAGAAATGCTACTTCATGTAATAATAATGGTGGAATTACAAAGAAAAAACGTCGTAATAACGATGTTAATCGCCGTATCTTAAGCCAATCTTCCCCAACTGTAAATATTAATCATCCTCTTATATATAGACAAAAAGTTAAAGAAAGAATTACCGCTATTCGTAATTCTGCTGTAAAAATATCTTCAAATTCTAGTTTAAAAAATAACAATAGTAACAATATCATCCCTGATAAAAGTTCACCTTCAATTATTATTGGTGAAATGTGGAAGGATGAACCTGAAAATATTAAAAAACATTATGAAAGATTAGCTATTAGAAAAAAGATCGCTCAAGCTTTGGCCTTTGAAAAAAAATTTTCTTCTCTTAATTCTGGTACACGTTCAACTACAATTAATTCACGTCGTCTCCACGTGAACCCTACTACTTGTTCTAATCATAATACTGGTACTTCCTGCCGGTATAACGTCCACAGTAATGCTATAAAAGGAGTGGATGCTGTTGATTGTGATAACGTCGTTCATCATAATGTTCATAGTTCTTCCTCGCCAAACAATTTTAATGATAGCAACAGGCCTATGCCGGATTGGATGACACGTTCCGACGATGAAGATGACGAGAATAGTAGTGATATTGACCTGGGTGCTTATTAAAAAACCTTAACGAAACGAAAACGAAAACGTATCGCACGTGTTCATTAGTAACAATATGATAAAAAAAAAAAAAAAAATACTTTAGTATTTTTTTTTTTCACGTTCCCGATTTTTATTTTCTAACGAGCATTCATCGAAAAAAAAACAACGAAAAACTTTTTTTTTTTACGCCAAACATTTGTACATATCTTTATATTATTTTCAAAAAACAAAACATTTATAATTTTACGTTAGATATAATTATTATTTATGAATTATTAAAAATTTCCGGAAATCGAAAAGAAAAAAAAACGATCCTTTTTTTTGTTAGAGAAACTTTTTTTTACCTTAAAAAAAATCTTTTCAAGAAAAAAAAAAATTATTAAGGAAATTTTTCTTTTGTACGAAAGAAGTTTTAACTTTTTTTGTATTAAAAGGTAATCCTTTTAGTTTTTTTTTTCTTTCTTTTTCGTTTAATATAGTGCCGCAAAAATATAAAAAAAAAAAAAAATTATAACCAAGTTTTAAACACATATAGATTTTCTTTTGTAAATTTTTTTCTCCGTATATATATAATTTTCAACTCACTCTGTACATATTATAGCTTTTTTCCTTTTTAAAATTTTTTTTTTTTCGATTTATTTTATATACATAAGTTTTATATATTTTAAAAAAAAAATTTAAATTCTACTTTAAAAAAAAAAAAAAAAAAAAAAAAAAAAAAAAAAAAAATTTACCCATAAGAAAGGGAAAAAAAAAAAAAAAAAATTTAAATTCTACTTTAAAAAAAAAAAAAAAAAAATCCTCAAGAAAAAAAAGAATTCTCCCTGTGGGAGGGGGGAAAAGAAAAAAACAACAAATTTATATTTCAAAACAACAAATTATTAACAAAAAAATTTTTTTATAAAAAAAAAAGAGAAGACGGGAGAGTAAATATTATTACTATTAACAAAAAAAAAAAAAATTTTTATTTTTTTATTTTATTTTTTCTATCTTATATTTTTTCAAAAAAAAAAATAATTTTTTTTTTTTCTTTTTTCTTTTTTGAGAAAAGAAGAAATGATTATTTTTTATTTTCTTTTTTTTTCATGTTTTTTATATTCTACCCTTTTTATTTAGTTTTTTTCGCGAAAAAAATTATAATTTCGATAATTTTTTTTTTTTCGTCTTTTCAAAAAAAAAAAAAAAAAAAATTTTTTTTTTTTTTTTTCGCAAAAAAAATTATAATTTAGATATTTTTTTTTTTTTCGTTTTTTCAAAAAAAAAAAAAGAAAGAATTCTTTCTTTTTTTTATTATGTTTATATATATTATATAAAATTTTTGCTATATATATACTCTGTACATTAAAAAAAAATTATATTATTCTTTTCACATATCCACATATCCTTTTTTTCTTTTATATATATATATTTTTTTACAAAAATTAGAAATTTTTTTTAAAATTTTTTCTCTGAATTTACAATATTCTCTTTATATATTTTTCTTTTTTTCTAAACTTTTAAAAAAAAAAAATAAAAACCTTACCAAAAAACTCTAAAAAAACTTGATATTTTTTTTTTAAAGTGAAAAATTTTTTTTTTAAAAATGTGAATAAATCTATAAAGTAAAAAAAAATTTTTTTTTTTTTTTTTTGTAGACGCGTAACATTGTGTGTAACTTTATATAATACTTTTTTTTGATTTTCGGGATTTTCGGAAGATCAAAAAGCGTGAAACTTTTTTTAATTAGTTAAACCGTTGAAAAACATTTGTTTGTTCCGGAGATCCTTGGAACAATGTAAATAATATACTAATATTTATTTTTTTTAAAAAAAAAGTATTTTTTTTTTTTGCGAAGTTTTAGAAATCAATTTTCTTTTTCCTTTATAGTAAGTATTCAATGTATTTCAACGCAAAAAAAATTTTTTTTATTTTTTGAATAGCCTTTTCATTTTTATATTAATATCTTATTCTATTTTAACATTTTATAACATCCCCGATAAAAATTATCACGTATGCAGTAGTTCCGCAGTGAAATCTAATTTTTTTTTTTTTAAAAAAAAAAAATAGGCCGGAAAAAAGAAATCCGATTTACAATGATCATGCATATTTAAAATTTTATCACAATTATTGTTATTAAACATATTATATTGATCGGAAAAAAATGATCGGAAAAATAGTACATAATAACTGTACAGTCTGTACTGTATGTCGGATGAAACTCATTTTTTTTTTTTGTAGATTCGATATTTTCTGTATCAATAAAAGCTGATACTCCTACGCATATACAGTGCATATATTGTGAATTTTATATGCATGTACAGTACTATATTTAAAAAGTGGATTTTTTGAAGACGGCCCATCGCCGAAAATTTGTTCATGTGATTTCTGATTATCATGATATCAAAAGCATATTTTATTCTAACGCTTTATTTGTACACCGTTTCTAGTTTAAAAGTAATATCATATGAATTTTGTTTCCCTAAACCGAACTAGATTTTGAAGTCAAATATGATATCCATGCTAAAGTTTAAGATCTTGATGAAATGTCCGTTTTAGAGTATATAATTTATAAATTTTTGAAGGGACATTTTCACTTTGATTTAGGTAAAAAAAACAAGAAATTAAAAAATTAATTTGATGAATTTTTTGAAAACCATATTTTAAATGATAATATGAATTTACAAAAAGAAAAAATTTTTTGATAATTATATATTATAATTTTTTCTTTGTTAACGCGTAAATGTGTAATGTGTAACTTACATTTGGATTTTCGAGAAAATAAGGGTCCACGCTTTTTTTGTTCTCTCAAAATATTTCTATTCGTGCATGTAATTTCAAATTTTTCAAATTTTTGTAAATTTCACTTGTTTTTTTTACTAAGTAATTTTAGCTCTGTTTTATTTTGAAATTTTTTTTTTTCTGAATACGCTTCTTTACATTTCATTTTTTATCGCATCTCTAATAGAAAAATTGGTAAATCTTAAAATATATTCCAGTAGTTTTGCCGTGAAATCGATTTCATTAATTTTATAAGAGAAAAAATTTATGAATTTTGGTTCAAAATTTTTAAAATAATTAAAGATGAATTTCTTATTTTTCAACGTACCCGCACAAATATTGTATATAAATAGGCGACGACATTAGAAATTACTGTTCCCGGAATAAGCAGTATTTAGCAGTGTTAATAACTTCTTAATTCTATCCAACCATAACTCAAAGTAATCCTGCATACCCTTATTAAAGAAAGAACAATTGTAAATGATAACTTTCACAATCTTGAAAAGGTGCACTAAGGAGCAAAATCTTTTATAATTTTTTTTTTGCAAATTTACATACATGATACATCTTACATCCTTATTTTAATCTTATTAATAAGCAGTAAAATAATTGGTAAAGATAATTTACATGTGAGTTACAAGAATCTAAATCCCTTTTTATTAGAAATCATATGGATCAACTTTTCTTCCTGGTATAGTACCACATCCACTACCAGAAACGCCAATACCCAATTTATTTTTATTTTTATCATCCTTCTTTTTAGATTTATTAGATTGATCCTTTTCAGGAACACGTCGTTCATTTATACCACCTTCGGGTGGTAAATGAAAAGTTTCAATAGTAAATTTCTTACGACGTAATTTAAATCCTAAATTATTACCACCTCCACCTGATAATACTGATAATTTTGTAGATGATGGTACAAGTGAATTAATTGTTGGCAATTTATGAACATGAAATAATCCATGATATGTTGCACTATAAATTGCATTGGTAGTTGCTGGAGATCCTGTAAAAAAAGATTAACTATAGGAACTCTTTAACACAAAAAACGAATAACGTTGAAATAAAATAATAAATACCTGCAAATGATTCAACTTCTACAACAGCATCACACATATGTTCAATTCTTCTTACAAATGATGATGTTTCTGATGATGATGATGTATATAAATAAGCCGGAATTGTAATAACAGCAGCACTAAATGAAAATCTTAGTAAACCGCGTAATGCATGCAAGAAAACAAAAAGGTCCTAAAATTAAATCAAATCAACTTAATTATTAAAATAATCTCTGGAATATTTGACAACAAAATAACTTACATGTGATGATTTTGATTGCCATGATGGTGAAGCAATTGAATGTATTCCAATTCTAAGAACATTTCTTTCAACATTTGATGGTAGTTTTGACAAAGAACTAAAATGATTTTCTTCAATAACTTTACGTATATTATTCAAGAGCGTATTATAAGGATTAAAATTTTCTATTATTTCATCACTTTTTTCATTTAAATTAATCAATGTCATTAACTTATTTTCCAAAATAATATTTTGAGGTATAGATTTTGTTAAATCAAAAATTGAACAAAATGGTTTTTCAATATTTTGTTGAGATTTTGTTCCAATAGTATCATTTAAAATTTTATTTTGAATATTGGGTTTATTTTTTACGCTTGATTCAAATTTTTTTAATCCTTTATAACGCCACGCTATTATCATCTTCTCTTCTGATTCAGGTGTAATATTTTCATTTTCATCATTTTCATCATCATTTTCATTTACTAGCCAAGGTAATCCCATCATAAAATTTTTTGAATCTTCTTCCTCTAATGTACTAAATAAAACATGATTCTCTGATACAATTCCTTGTACCAAAAAATATTTTAAGAGTAATCTAGCATATTCCGTATGTCTATCTTCTTTTATTAATAATACACTTCCAATTGGAATACCTCCACCAAGAATATGTTTAAAAAAGGTCAAGGAATAAAATTAAATCACTATTTGTTATTTTTTTTAAAAAAAACCAAAGGATATCATCAAGTGATGGTACTCCAGTAGAAATTAATAATTGTCCATTGTATGGTGATAATCGTGTTCCTTGAGGTAGCTTAGTTTGACTTGTCTGTACTCTTTTTTTGAAAGAACTCATCTTTGATAGTTAAAGTAGAGAATCGCTGTAATTCCTACACTTATATACAATCAGCCTTTTTTTGTGTGCTACCTCGGATACATCCGAGGGTGAAAGTGCGTGACAAATACCAGTGATTTAAGTCGATTGTATTAGTCAACAACTGCTCATTTTCCGAAGGATCATTTCTAAAATTTCTATTTATTTTCGTCTTTTTTCTTAATTCAGTTATGAAATTTTTCAAGCATATAAAAAACGCAAATTCATTTCTATAAATAATAACTTAATTAGCCAATATACAATTGTTTATTAAAAATATTTTAATTTTTTGAAGGCATAAAATTATAACGCGTTCGCATCAATTATTTTGAAGGCATAAAATTATATTAAACGCGCTCGTAACGCTATATTTTAATGTGTAATCATTAGATTAGGTAGATTTAATAATGCTCATAATGCTTCCAATTTAAAAAATTTTATTTACCAATACAAAAATCTTTCTAAACAAATTTCTTGTGATATACATCATTCTAATTTCACATTATTTTTATCTTTTTTTCTCTAATAATTAGAATTATTACGATATATACAAAATATAGTATTTAATAAAGTATTTAAATTTTCAAGATTCAATTTGATATTCTTCTTTTAATTTATTTGTTACAGATTCACGTATCTTATCAAATATAACACCGGCCGCCACATTACTTATCTCATAACAATTAAAATACTAATTATAAAGAATAAAATATTAATAATTTTTTTATATTACATAAATCTTATTGGAATATAACTTACTTGATCTTCGGTAAATAATCCCAAAGATTCACAAAATAGAAGAGATGATGATGTTTTATTAAATGCAAAAGTATGAACAGATTTAACATTTTCCATTTCTTGTAGTGTTGGATCTAATAATATTTGATCATCTTTATTTATAACACAAGAAACTGCTGCAACAATATCTTTCATCGGGATTCCTGCATCTATTAAGGCCATTGTAGTTGCATTTATTGCAGCTGCAATTACCTAGAATAAAATTAAGAATTAAAAAATATAAATATTTTAAAAAAAATTATAAAAATTTATTTGTAAAGCATACACTTCCATCATCCGTCATCACTTGTGAAACAATTTGAATTTGTGTTCTTGGATGTAGACCTGATTGAATGATACTCTCAAATGTTGAACGTAAAATATATTCGTGAGTTTTATCCTTTGTTCCTATATTTAGGAATGATTCAATTAAATTTAAATTAAAAAAAAAACTTTTTTTCTCAATATGTTTTACCTGGAGTACCAACTAGAGGTCTAACTATTACATCAATAGTGGCCTTATCCAATTTTTCGTCTCGTAATTTAACTTCAGCAGGGCCGTTAACAGAACAAAGTACTCTAGTTTTACCTAGAAGAAATATTAAGTTTAGAAAATGTAACCTGTCGCGAAAGATTTAAATTTAGTAATAATATAAATACCGAAACTAAAACTAGCAGAACCATCTCTACTAAGAAGGCTTGAAGTAATTGAAATTGGACGAACGGTGGAAGAAGAACGGTTATCAGCACGTGTTGCCATATTAAAATATTTCTACATTTAAATTGTAAAAAAAAAGATTTTAGATTTATATATACGGTACCTACTAGTGTTTACCGATCAGTCTGCCAGAGTCAGCTGATTTATGGTTGATCAGTGATCACATGACCGCCGCGGTTAAACTCTGATCAACCTCACAACCTGTCTCTCTCTCCTCACTAGACTTCAATAGCGAGTTTCTTTTCCCGTCTCCTTTCTTTTCGCGTATAAATTAGTTGAAATACTGCATAATGTCTTCGAGTTCGAGCCAACTACTTCCTCGAATGAAACGTGAACTTGGTAATTTACAAAATTATTTCGAAACGCGTGAAACTTCGCGTATTTATACGTTGAATTTTGCGTGTTTATTATTTTCTTTCCACCCTTTCCGCTTATATAAAATTTTATATTGAAGAAATATTGGAGCGTGATCCTCCGCCGGGAATTATTTGTTATCCTGTTGACGACAGTTTATTACATTTTTGTGCTCGTAAGTCGTTTGGTCTTTTTAAACCTAGAATTTAGTATCCAACAAAAAAAATAATTCTCCTTTAATTAATAGTAATCAAAGGACCGAAAGATACACCATATGAAGATGGTCTATTTAAAGTAGATGTTCAAATTCCTTCACGGCAAGTTTATATTTTTTTAAGAAAAGTATCTTTGAATTTCCTATTAAACAACCTAAATGATATAGTTATCCTATGGAACCCCCAAAAATGCAATTTATTACTCCAATTTATCATCCAAATGTGGACGATGCTGGAAGAATATGTCTTGATCTGCTTAAAATGCCACCAACTGTAACATTGTTATTTATTATGCTTAAGCAAAAAAAAAAACAAAAACAAAAACAAAAAATTATATATTTTAATTTTTTTATAGGGATCATGGAAACCTTCCCTTAATATTTCGACTACCTTGACATCCTTGAGTGTTTTAATGGCAGATCCGAATCCGGACGATCCTCTTTTAGTTGAAATTGTATAATTGAACAAATATCCATTATCATTGCTTCATTTCCTCATAATCGATTTTTACCTTATATTCAATTATTAAATTGATAGGCTAGTGAATTTAAGGAAAACAAATCATTATTCTTACAAAAAGCGAGGCAAGCCACATTAAAACATGCTATGGAAGATAAAAAAGCATTAAATCATGAGGTACTTAATATATTTTGTTCTTAATCTTTTTTTATTATTCTTAATTAAATTAAATAATTTACGTTATATACACAAGGACCTCGTTCAAGAACCTGAACAAGTGACATCGTCATCATCTAACTCTGCAAGTAACGCATCGGTTTGCTCTATGTTGCCGGTAAACCTTAAAATTTATGTCTCATGTACAAATCATATTTTGATTATCTTTATCATACTATTCATTTCAGGACATTCAACAAGAAACTACAACACAATCTCCACAGAACAAAATAGCTTCACAAGAAGCTGAACTTGGTTCAATCTCAAAAAATTTAAATAAAACTGAGGAAAGCATTATCACACAAAAAAAAGAAAAGAAAAAACTTTTATCCCTTTCCAAGACTCATTCTAAGGTCGAGAAAAAATTACCATTGGAACAAGCACCAAATCATTCTAAGATCGAGAAAAAGTTACCATTGGAACAAGCATCAAATCATTCTAAGATCGAGAATAAGTTACCATTGGAACAAAATGATTCTAAGGTCGAGAAAAAAGCACCATTGGAACAAGCATCAAATGATTCTAAGATCGAGAAAAAGTTACCATTGGAACAAGCATCAAATGATTCTAAGATCGAGAAAAAGTTACCATTGGAACAAGCATTAAATGATTCTAAGATCGAGAAAAAGTTACCATTGGAACAAGCATCAAATTATTCTAAGATCAAGAAAAATGCACCATTGGAACTTCCTACTGTTTCGACTTCAATTAAAACTACTACTTTGAACTTGAATAGTTCAAGGTCATTAAAATTATTGCAAGAAAAAGGTAATCAAGTCGAAACTAGGAGACCTTTAGGTGACATAACTAAAAATTCTGTAAATGTGTCATCATTTAATGACCGGGCTGAGAGAAAACGTAAACTTTTACGAAAGAACCCAAATGACGCGTCATTAAAAAAGCAAAAGAATTAAAGATGGTATGATAATTAGCATTTATATTGCTTTTTATGACAAAAAAGTAAGTGTTGAAAGTAGAAAATAAATATAGAAATAGAAATCATAAATAATATTTAAAAAAATAAAAAAATAAAAACTTACTTTTTGTTGTATATGTTAAAAAAAAAGTGCATGCCTTTTACAATGTAATTTTGAAGTCGCCAAAATTTGTATCAGTATAATTATAATGAAAAATAACGTCTATTAATAATATTTTATAAGAAACCATTTGTCCACGTTTAAAAACTTTATATCGGATGATTTTAGTGGATAATATTCGGTACTGATAATCATATCGTTAGTTGTATTAAGCCAAATATTCAGTCTTTGTATGTATTGGCAAAGAAACCACCTGATATTTTTAAAAAAAGACTTATAAAAGCTTGTAACTGATTTCCATAATAATTTCATGTAGAATTCTATGTTAATATTTTACCATGTTTGATGTCAAAATAGGATTTCTTTATAGAATATACAGAGAAAAAATTTTTAAGAAAAATTATTTTAATTAGCAGAAAGAGTTTCTAATTTTTAAACTTACATTTAAAATTTGGTAAGTATATTATAATTTATCATTAATGTATTTTTTATTTTGCTAACATAATTGATATGTATTTACGTTTTTGTTCTTTTATTTTCATTTATCTTTATTTCTGTATTTGATTTTTAAATATATTTTATTTTTGATTTTGATATATCATATTTTTGATATTATACTTCAGTTTTTGGTCTTTTATATATTGTATTTTAATTTTAAGTAGTTATACAGTCTATACTTAATACTTTTAATTATTAAATAATATAATTTTTACCTCTAATATATTGTTTGTATATATATGATATTGTATTCTTAATTTTTATATATTTTTTTTAATTTTTGGTATATTTTTATTTTTAAGTAATTATAATTGTTAATTTATTTTTGATAGTTTAAAAATAAATAAATTATTTGATATTTATTAGCAATTTTAAAGTTTATAATTTAATTGCAAAATCTCATATTTTTAAAATAATAAAGAAATTTATTAAAATATATATACTTTAAAATTAGTTAATATTATCTAATATTATTTCAAAATAATTCAATAGTTCAAATAATATTTGCAATTATTAGTTTATGTCTATTTTATTACAATCATTAATTTAAAAAAATTGGTATATTTTATTCTATTTTATTTGGTAAAGTTAAGAAAATTATTAAATACAAAAATTAGATTATTTAGTATAAAATTATAAATTTAAATTATTATTTATTATATTATTTATAATGAATAATTAAAATTTCAAGATTATTTAATTATTTATTTAAAAAACTACATTTATATTATTTTATAAACTATTTACTTTTTAATTAAAATATATAAATTAAATAATATAATTTTTTTTTCCAATTATTTTAAACTATATAAATAAGATTATTTATTTCTTATAAAAATAAATAGTAAAAAGTAAACTGGCCATCTGAAAAAAAAATTTATTTTTAAAAAAAGTTTAGCTAATTTCTAAAAGATAATTGGCTGATTTAATAAATTTTTTGTTCAGAAAAAAAATTTTTTTTTTTTATGATTAGGGCAGTGATATATTACGTAATATTCATTTATTATAAGCTCATACCCCCCCACCCCCATGTAATATGTAAAAATCTTATGTTACATTTATATGTTATATGATCTTCAAATACCCCCCCACCCCCTAAAATATTACGTAATAAATGTTATTGCCCTTATACATATAAGTGTAACATAAGATTTTTACATATTACATGAGGGTGGAGAGGTATGAGCTTATAATAAATGGATATTACGTAATATATATCACTGCCCTAATTGGGGGTCGGCTAAAGCGGAGTAGTCACGTGACTTCGTAAAAATAATTTTTTCCAAG
>JADRCO010002496.1:0-13437 GCA_021464525.1 Rhizophagus sp. LPA8_4_AMF
TACAGCAAATTGCAAAATTGTGCGACCACCTTATGATTTTTCAATTTGAAATTTTAAAATTTTGATTTTTCAAAAATCAGTAAAAATCAAGTTTAAAACTTGTTTATTTGACTTTTTAAAGTAAAAATAGAAATAAATCATATGATTTCATATTAATATTAGTGTTAGGAGATGGATTTATTACTAAATTAGATATTTAAATTTGATTTTTGAAAAATCAAAAATATTAAATTTTCAAACTAAAAAATTATAAGGTAGTCGCACAATTTTGCAATTTGCTATAAACTAAACTGAAAACTTAATTTACTTTTTTTCATTTTTTAACAAATCGTTTCAAAAATTTAATTTAATTTTTTTATCAAAATGTTTATTAATGTTTCAAAAAATTTTGTTTATTTTAAACGAAATGTTTCTAAATGTTTTGATTTTTTATTTTTACTTTCTAAATAAAAGGTTTCTAAACATTCCATATTTTTTATGTTTAATATTTTACCAAAACATATTTTAATGTTTTAAAATTTTTTTATTAATTTTCCTTTATATCAAAACGTTAAAAAATGTTTTAATTCATTTTTTTAATCTTATATTAAGCGTCTTCACAAAAAATGTGATTGAGATTGAAATTGAAATTTCATATAGGATTTCAATCTTACTAATATATTAAGATTGAAAATTCTATATGAATTCTCAATCTCAATCGTCTCAATCACATTTTTTGTGAAAACGTCCATTAAAACATTAAAATATTTATTAACTTCAAATTTTACAATTTTTTTATTTTTATCAAAACGTAATTAGCGTTTCAATTCATTTTTTATTAGAACGTTTATTTGTTAACCTTCTGATTTACTTTTTATTTTTTATTAAAATGTTTTAATGTTAAAAATATTTTGATTGATTTTTTTATCGGAACATTTGTTTGTTAATGTTCTGATTTACTTTTATTTTTTATTGAAATATTTTAATGTTAAAAATGTTTTGATTGATTTTTTTATCAGAATATTTGTTAACATTCCAATTTTTAATTTTTTTTATCAAAATGTTTTAATGTTTTGAACTTTATTTAAAATTTTTATCAGAATGTTTGTCAATGTTCTGATTAATTAATTATTTTTTTATCTTCTAATTCTTGTAGATATCAGTGAGTTCAGTAAGTTTTATTACAAAACTTATCTTATCTTTTTACTAGGTTCTACTGTACAAACGTTAATTAATATTCATTTCTTTTTTTTGTAAGTCTAGAATACAAAGATACAGGTCTAAACTTTATTTCGAAGGCAAACTTTAAAAAATTTTTTTTTTTATTTGATGAACGTTGACTAACGTTCATTTTATTATTTTTTTTGTAGGTCTAAAGCACTGATATTACCAAACTCCATTTTGGAGGTAAACTTCAAAATTTATTTTTTTTATTTTGATTTGATTTATTTATAGCAAATTGCAAAATTGTGTGATCACTTTATGATTTTTTAGTTTGAAAATTTGATATTTTTGATTCTTTAAAAATCAAGTTTAAATATCTAATTTAGTAATAAATCATCTCTTAACACTAATACTAGTATGGAATCATATAATTTATTTTTATTTTTATTTTAAAAAGTCAAATAAACAAGTTTTAAACTTGATTTTTACTGATTTTTGAAAAATCAAAAATGTCAAAATTTCAAATTGAAAAATCATAGGTTGCATAATTTTACAATTAGCTGTAATGAACACTAAATTTCAGTTTTCTGATTTTTTGTACTAAAGTAATGATTTCAGATTTCATTTCAAAGGTAACCATTTTTTTTTAGTTTATTTTGGCAAAAAGTTACTAACGTTTTAATTTACTTTTTTTAGATTCAGGAAGCCAAAATGGATAGAATTTTAAAGGTAAAACTTCAAAATTCTATTTTTTTCTTTTCTTATTTGATGTAATGTTAACTATCTTTTTCTTTTATAGGTTCACAGCTCTGGCTCAACTTGACTTTATTTCTTTAGGCGTGGTAAAATACTTTAATAAATTTCACTAATTGAAAGAAGTATTTTATTTTATTTTATTTTAGTAATTTTTTGTAAGAACTTAAGCTTCAATGTATATGTCAATTTCTCAGGTAAGTTTCAAAAAAAAAGTTCAAAACTTCTGTTTAAAAAAAAACATTTAACAGTTTTTTTTCTTTTTGTAGGATTTTTGGCTCTGAAGTAGAATTAGTAAGTTTTGAAAAAAAGTTCAAAATTTTATTAGAAAAAAATTAAGACTTTGATATACATGGAATATTTAAGTAAATTTCTAAATAAAATATTCAAAACTTTTGTTAAAACAAATAGGATTAAACTTTTTTTTAATTATTTTTTTTTCTTTAAGTTTTAAATGGTGGATGGTGAATTGTAGATGATAGATAAAGGGTAAATTGTATGTAGTGAATGGTAGATGATAGATAGTATGAGTAAATGGATGCTAATAAATTAGATTATATTAAGTTCATTCAATAAATTATTATATTTGTAATAATAACAATATTAAATACATATATAAATTATATGTAATAAAATAAATGTACAAAATTTGGGCACTAAGACTCTTCCCACCGATCTCTGTACAATTTTTTCACAGGAAAGAAATAAAGAAAACTACGACGGTTTAACAACCATATGATAGTTTAAACAATATTTTAACTAGTAAAACTTATCATTTTTATTGAAAACATTATTTTACAAAAATGAACAAAGAAAAATAACTCAGTATTAAACAAGTTACATGTACACTCTTTATTTTAGCTTTGTTAAAACTGTTTACAATGGGAAAGAGTCAACTAGAAATACAGTACACCTACTTTCAACAACAAGGAAAGTTATCGTACACTGGTGCTAATGTCTTATATTTACAATATTGAGGAAATAGTCATGTTCTTTTGGATAAAGGTTCATTAGAAAAGAACGATAACAGGTTACTTATTATTACAAATAATAAGAGTTTTCAAGAGAAATATAACTCTGTATATACAGTCCTTTCTGATAGATATACAGCGAATGTTAAATATAAAATTTCAAAATATTTGACTAGTGTCTTTTATGCGTTACCCTTAAAAAGCATATTAGAGACCATTATTTTGGTCATATTCGCACTTTACTCTTAAAAAAATTTATGTCAATCAATGATCGACTAAAGAAAACATGTGATAATAATCAAGAAACTAAAACTTATGTTCGTTTTAGTTATAAACACTCTACTTGGTACCTTGAGTTCCATATTCCTTGTAAATTTTGTAAGACAACATGTGCGGTGGTAATGTCAAATAACCATGCAGTATGTGTAAAATGTAAACTGCTTATAATTGAAACACCAAAACTTCCAATTAAATTGTTTACATCTTCTTCTTTTTATCAAAAGAAAAGGAAATTAGTGGTGAGTCAGCGACAAAATCTTAAATGGATTAGCCAGGTTGATGAAAAATATAGGAAAAAGAAAGATTTTACTCCAGATATACGTCCACCTGGTACACCAAATAAAAAACATAAAGCGGGAGATCTAGCTATAGGTTATTATATAACCAAAACTGAACCGGAAGCTCTTAAGTCGAAGCTTAGTGCACAGCAAAAGGAAAAATATGAAAAGCGGAATAAACGATATTGGATTCAATGGAAAATTGGCAAAGGTCGTGCTCATTGGATGGGTAACCCTTATGTGGATGATGAAATGCAATTAAACAAATGGTCAATGCATAATTCCCTTCCTCACCTTGATCGTAATAAAGTGCTGAAAAATGCCTTAAATACAAAAATACTTCGAAGATATGAATTAATTTTTCTTTATAGTACTATTAAGAGTCTAGAGAAAATTGATAACTTAACTTTATTACTTCCACATATTTCTGATGATCCAGATGCAAGTATACAATATGATGAAGATCTTAGAAATGAACTAGTTTTGCAAAGAGAAAAAATTCTTTAGGCACAACTAACTGGAAGGAACATAAAGTCACTCCAGTAGTGAATTGGGTATCACCAAATGTCTTAGAATATTATTCTAAAGATGTTCTTAAACGAGTATCAACATGGTTAAACCTAGACTTTTTGAATACCGATGCCCTTAGGTGTATTTTTGAAGAAGCAAGAAGTCTAGAAGATTTGGATATGTTTAAAAAGATGATTGTTAAAAATCGTAAATTTTGGGCAGACAAATTGAAGATGTGTTATAATAGACAGAAAAAACAACTTGATCTTGAGTTGGGTAATGCAGGTAGTAGTAAAGGAAAAAATAGGATATAGGTCAGTAATTAGGTTACAATAGAAACACTAGACAATGTTGTCGAATTGACCATTCGGTCTAAGTTAGAATCAACATTCCTTACCAGATAGAATTTACGTAAGGCAGATGCCTAAAAAACATCTGAAAGAACAATTCAGTGCATTATTATACACGTGAGATGGGCTTTTTGGAATAGCTTGGTGTTTGAATGGGGGGGTCATTGGTCAAATTTTTAAGTCTTTCATGACGTAAGTCACCTTGACACCTGAGGTGACTGGTCGGTCCTTTCTGGTTTCAGAGGGGCAGTTAGTTGATAATGCTTAATTTTTATTAGAATACTTTAATTTTGTTTTACTTTTGGTAAATTTATTGTATTACTTTAGCATTATTATCAATAAACATGATCATGCCTTTTTAAAAAAAAAAATAAAAAAAATAAATGTACAAAATTTTAATGTCAATAACAAGTGTTTACTGTATAATAAATGCTGAATTTAAAATACTAAATTTTAGTCAAATTGCTGCTAAAATATAGTTTCAAATATTTTTCAAATATTTTCTAAGTAGCTGTTTGGAACTAAGCTTTAGAAAAGCTATTCAGTTGATTTTATACTGTAAATTTTCCAAAATTTGAAAATCTGAATTTTAGCCGAAATGAACTATTTTAACTAGTATATACTATATTCTTCCAATTTTAAGCACACTTTCTTTAATGAAAAAATCAAATTAAAATTGTTAATAGTGCTTAAATTTGGAAGTAATATATATATATATTTTCATTAAAATCATGCTAATACTTAAAATTATAGTACTACTAAGTAATTTACCAAATTTTACTATAATTTGTTAAATTTTAATTTTTTTGCTAAATTTTATTACAATTTACCAAATTTTATAATTTTCTGAATTTTATTTGAATTTATTATAAAATAAAGTTAATTCTAATTTTCTATAAATCAGATGATCTGAATTTTATCTGATTTTGGTTAATATCTGAAGTGTATCTGAAATGTATTATAAATCAGCTGAATTTTAGCCAAATTATCATATGAGATCTTTGCAATGAAAAGGGAAAAACTGCCAGAAAAATTAAATTTATATTTATATGCTAAATATGTTTTATTAGTTGTAAAAAGTTTAGATTTAATATTAACAAAAAATTTTTTTTTTAGCAATTTCTCCCTTTCTATTATAAAGATCCTATATACAGTTCTTAAAAAAAGTAATTGGAATTACAAAAAATGCAAAAAGTAATAATCCAGTAATTAGAATTGCTTCGAAATTTCTAAATTTATTGTTAAATGTGTAAATATTGTATGTATAAAATTTTATTACTTTATCTAGTTTTCTTGTTTCTCAATCAATTTTTTAATTAGAAAAAAATCCCGTTAAAAATTTAAGCCAAAAAATTCTAAAGATTCAGAAACAGCATTTAAATTGCAGTTTATTAAAGATTGGATAATTGTAAAATAAAGTTTACATAATGCTGCTTCTAATAAAAAAAAATTTCATAATTTTTTATTTGTTGGTTGTTAAGAAATTTGAAATCAAAGTTAGTTCACAGTATTGTTCGGCAATCTAGCCTAACCCTTAATATTAGTTAAAAGAACCAAAATTCAAAATTAGATTTGAAACATAATAATTATAAAGAAATATAATAAAATGTACTTAATGCTAGATAAATAATATTTAATTTATTTGAAAAAAATATCAAACCAAATAAGCTTAATGCTTTTAAAATTAGTTTTTTTTAATTGATTTTTAAGTCAATCACTTTAATTACAATTTACTGAAAAACTAACTAATTAAATAACAAAAAAAATTTTTTAATCAATTAATAAAAGATATTCATTTATGTTTATAATACTTTTTTTTTAAATATACATGCTGATTATTAATGTCTAAGAGCAATACTAAATTTTTCTAAAATTTACACTTTGCTTAAATTTTTAGCGAGGAGGGGGTTTTTTTCAAATTAAAAGATTAATTGTAAGACAAAGAAATAAAATAGAAGGCTAAAATTTTATATATATAATCTTTACACATTTAGCAACAAATCTGCAAAATTTGAAGTCATTATAATCACTTATTTTTCATTTTTTGTATTTTTTGTAATTCTGATTAAATTGCCTTATTTTGACTAGTATATTAAAAGAATTGTAAGATATATTTTATAACAATTATTATTATTATTTTTTTTTTAGAATATTATCCTATTTATTTTAAATTGCAAATTGTAAAAAATTTAATAAATATAATTCATTTAACAATAATAGTTGAAATTTCTAAATAATATAAAATAACTCAAATTCTGTATAACAAAAAATATAAAATAAAATATTTTGGTAAATTTTATATTTACAGAGACGAAATAGATATCAAAATGTTTATTTCAATAAGATAAATCACTGATGAATCTAACAAAGTCAAGATCATTAAAATCCAATTACTGGTTTTTAAGTTAGCAAAATTTGAAGCTAAAAAGTTAATGCACTTGAAATTAGAATTTATTATAAAATTTATATAAAATCAGATCTGAGTTTTTTTAGTATTATTCAGGATCCTGATAGTTGGTAAATTTATAAAATTTTTATCTTTGATTTTAAATTTCAAACTAGGATATATATTTTATTATCAAAATAAATTCATAAAAATAAAATACAATAAATTGAATTTTAATATTAACGTCATATGATAAACTAGATCACGTGATTATAGTGCGATGATCTTTTCTTAAATATAAATTTAATTTCTATTCTTATTTGTCACACACGGTTAATGCCGTTAATACCGTAATGCCAGCCGGGATGTGATCACGAATATCACGTGACAAATCATGTAAATTACCTTCGTACATAATGTGCGTTTATCTCAGCCACCAAAACGGTGTGCAACTTGAAACGGATTTACAAAAAAAAAAAGCAAGCTTTCTCTGCATCCTTTTTTTTTATTATTATTAGCGCGATATTTTATAATTTTAACATCTTCGTAATACTAAATATGGGTGAGTTTCTAATTTATGATTTATTCAAGAATTTGTTTCTCGTTTCAAAGTTTTTTTTTATTTTAACACGATCTGTGTTTTCCGCACGTGGGGTTCTCAAGGTTCGAAAAAGAAAAGCACTAAAATGTCCTTGACAGAATTTCTGGCAGATCCGAGTATGTACGATACGGAGTTTTTTGTCTCCTTTTGATAAATAATAATAAAATATTTTTGAAAACAATAGCAACCGGTTCTTGGGCTGATGAAATGGAAGATTTACCCTCTGCGCGTGAGTTTATCATATAATGCGTGTTGATGTATTTTACAATGTTCACATACATCTAAACAGTTAGCATTCGCTTTATCTAGCTGCCGCGGCATTCTCAGGTAATACTAAATTTTTATTGGCTTTACTTTTAATATCAATTTTCATTTAAATTCTGGTATTTTATATGAAAAAAAAGAAAAAGATTAGAAATTTTAAAAAATGAAATGGCATATTATAGATTACGGTGATCACGAGGATCGTCAAAAAAGTGGTTTCGGAGATAGGAGATCAGGATTTTCTGATAGAAGAACTTATTCAAGAGGTACTTTCTTTTATTCTCCAAATAAATGAATGTTATTGAGTATACAGTAATATATAAGTAAAATATAAATGTATAATTGTAGATTCACGCTTTGAATCTCGCGAGTCACCACGTGAATCTAGGTTTTCATCTCGTTCTGAGCGAATTCCCCAAGAACTTCCTACATCACCACCTTATACGGCTCATATTGGTAATTTACCTTATGACTTAACTGAAGGACAAGTAAAAAAATTTTTCATTGAATCGAAGGTAAAATACTAATTTTTAATGTAAAATTTTTATTAATTAAGACAAAAATAGCTTATTGGAATTTTATAATTTAGATTCTTAACATTAGAATTCTTCGTGACAAAGAAAATGATAAACCAAAGGGTTTTGGGTATGTCGAATTTGAAGATCTAGAATCATTAACCAAAGCACTGCAACTGAGTGGAGAGGTATGAGATGTATTTTTTTGAGTTTACTGCTATATTGATAAAACCGCTTCTATAGTTACTATTTTTTTTTTTTTTTTTTAAAAAAAAAAAATTATTATTATTAAAATATATTTATATTGTTAATGGTATTATGTAATAGAATTTGGGAAACAGACCGGTTAAGATCAGTGTGGCTGATCCACGTAGGTTATAGTAAATAAATTTTTTAGATAATTTTCTTTAATAAATCAATATAAAAACTTTAATTCAATAAATAGCTCGTGACCGTGAAGATCGTACCGCTGGCGAATGGCGGCGGAAAGTGCCAAGAGAAACACAAGTTCCTTCTCCAAGAAGTGATCGTTTTGGGGGCAATGATAAATTTGGTCATAGAGAGGACAAGTGGGGTGAACGTGGTGGTGGTTTTCGTGATCGAATTGATCGAACCGATCGTGGTGAACGTGATCGTGGTGACAGGTTTGATCGAACGGATCGTAGCGTTGAACGAAATGATCGTGGAGGAAATGATAAGGTTGAACGTAAAGGAGATACAGAGTGGAGAGGTGGAGGATTTAATAATAGTAGATCAAGCAGTTTTCGTGAGCGTAAGTCTGAGGAAAAATATGGTAACCATCACAATTCAGTGCGAAAATATGATATGCGTCCATCACCAGAATCAAAAGCTGAAAATTCTAACAATATTCGTGCATTAGCAACTGATACTGATACATCTCCACCAATGCGCAAAAAACTTGAGCTTAAACCACGAAGTTCAGCTGCTGTTTCAAATGAAAATGTTGCACCGCGATCATCCAAACCAAATCCATTTGGCGAAGCCAAACCAATAGATACAGATGAAGCGCTTCGAAGAGTAGAAGAGCGAAGAAAGCAAAAAGAAAAAGAACAGAAAGAAAAAGAAGAAATGGAAAAGACTACTGGATTTAAGAATGGCAATGATACAACTATAACAACAGAAAATGGCAATGCTTAGATAATGTGTTAAAATAAGGTAATTTTAAGACAAGGTATGACTAACAAAAAAACCATATATAACATATATAATATTTAACCCAGTTTGATATATAATACATTTTGTATTTTTTTTTTTTCTTTTTATTATGTAATTCATTTTAACAATATGAGCTATTTTTCTTGTAGTAATAGAGTTAGCAATTTTAAAACAAAATCAAGAAAATATATATCACCCAATTTCTTAATTCTGTTAATTCTGGCAATAAAGAAATATTATTATGCCAATTTGATTATTATAAATTTGAACATTATAGAAAAAATTAATTATTTTAATGGATTTATAATTTTAGGTTCTATTTTTATTTTTATTATTACTAGTTTTATTTTAATAATTATTTTTTTTATTAATCATCTTATTTAAAACTAATAATAAAAATTAATAATAAATTATATTAATATAATTACATTCATTTTTTAGTAATATTACCTTATTTAGTAATTTATTATTATTTATATTAAAATATAAGTTTATTTTTATGAGAATAACTACATTTAACTGGAAGAAAATTAATCGGTAGGTAGAATTACATAATTCCTAGTCAAGCTTCAAAACTGAATTGTGCCAGAATTAATGTAATTCCTTACCTGGTTAATTTTCTCTCCTGTTAAGATTAGCAACACTATTTTTATTATACTGAATTTTTATTTTATATAGATAAAAAAAGATGTTGTATTACTAAAACATGAAATATTTTAGTTGATATAATATATAAACTTATAATTATAAAAATAGGTTTAAAATTTCTCTGTTATATCTACTGAAAAAGACTGAAATGTGAAGGACAAACCTTTACTTATACTTGGCATATAATGATAGTATCATGCAGGATGAAAACTTTGCATTTGAATGCACCTCCTATCATATACGTAATTTTAAAATTTTATTGGTTATGTAATTCAGATAATTGATTTATTTTTATTTTTATTTTTTTTTTTTAATTACCTTTTTTTTATAAGAATACTGACCTTGAAAATGAAATGGATTTCTAGAAATAAAAGGTAAGTATTTTTTTCATTTTTTTCATTCATTTTATTTAATATGTTCTTTCAATAATATTTTTATAGGAATGCCTTCTGAAAACTCTTGAAGATAAAAAGTAAGTTTCTTTTTTGTTTCTTTTGTTAATTTTAATTAAAAATGTTTCTAACATTTTTTCAATAATTTTTTTGCAGAAATACCTCTGAAGATAAAGGTAAATTTTCTTTTTCATCATTTTTTTTTGCTAATTTCATTTAAGAATGTTTTCTAATATTCCTTTAATAATTTTTTTTATAGAAATATACCCTGAAGATAAAATGAATTTCAGGATAAGTGTTCAGTTTCTTTTATTTCTTTTCGTTTAAGACTATTTTTAGCATTCTTTTGATCTTTTTTTTTTGTAAGAATATTTCTTGAAGTTAAAATAGACTCCTAAAAATAATAAAGGGTAAATAATTTCTTTTATTTATTTTATTTAAAAATGTTTTTTAATGTTCTTTTGATAGTATTTTTATAGAAACACTTCCTGAAGACAAAATAAACAATTAATAACAGAAAAAGTCAATAAAAAATAATAAATTAATAAACAAATTATTTTAAAAAAATATAATTATGTAATAGGATGCAGATGTGTTCAATTTTAAACCTATAAAAATATATAATATAAATAAGGAATTGTTATCCCTAATGTAGTTGTTAGGCAGGATATAGGTTTGATCTATTTAGCCAATAGATAAAAAGAATATTACTGTGTGTATAGTCACCAATTGCATTAAAAATCCTGTACCTGTAAAGAAAGCTGAAATAATACTTACCAATGGTGATAGTTAGTAGATTGATATAATAGCATTCAGATTCCAAAGAGTAACTAGTATACCAAATAAAATGTTGCCAGATAGTTCAAAAAGTCCTATATAATACATCTTAGTACTGAATAAAACCTATATATATATATATATAAGATGTTGACAGAACAGCTATCACCAAGTAAGGTGATCAGCCAATTTATATAAAATCTTGAATATATTGCAGTGATTCTTAGTTTAAGATAATGTAAACTAGGAGTATAGATGATCAATACATCATATCTACTATTAGGTAGAATAGATTAAGAATGGGCATTTTTTATCTAAATAAAGGCAGCTAGTTTAGTTTGCTTATTTATTTATTTAGTATTACTTTTGAACTTTTTGTAGTTTTTTTATGATTATTATTGACATCTTTTTATTCTAAGATTTAAAATAAAAATAAATTAAAAATAAATATATAATCAATTATATTTAATTAATACATTTAAAATTAAATTATAATATTTTTTAGGATTCTACTACCTTTTATAAATTACTTAATAAAATGATTATTACCGTATACATCAGAAATTAAGCACCCCCCAAAAATAAGCACACCTGGCCAGAATTATGAAAATTTTGGCCTATATTATGCCGTTCCTAGCCAGAATTACGGTCAAAAAAAGGATGCTTAATTTCTGATATATATGGTAAATTATTATAATAATTTGAATAATAATCTAATAATCTAATAATCTAATAATTTTTTTTATTAGATGGTTTATATAAAAGGTAGCAAAATTTTAAAAAGCACAATAAAATTAAATAATAGTTTTTTTTTACATATTAGCAATTTAACATTAAATTATCATTAAATTAGTATATTAAATTAAAAATACAATTATAATGTTCTTTTTATATATAGTATTCCTTCTTTTTTTTTGAAAAAATCTTTAATTTTATTATTTAAATATTTTAATTTATCTAAATAATTAAATAATATATGTAAATATAAATATATCACAAGTTTTTAAAATTCTTTATTTATAATAAAATATTTTATGAATAAACTTTTTCAGTTGCATTCACAACCATTTTTTACTAATAATTTTTTGCTAAAAAAAAATTTTTATTTTCTTTATTTTCTTTATAATAAATACACTTTATACCTTAATAATACATTTTATTTCTTTTTATTTTCTTTTTACTCTTTTACTAATATAGTTTTAGTAGTGAACTTTTTAGTTTTTTCAGACATTTATTTTACTAAGAAACAAACATCTCTGTATTATTAAGATTTAAGAGATATAATTAAGTGAAATAATTATGGTTTAGCTCTATTAATAACAATAACAACAGTTTACTTTATAATGCTATGGAGATACAACAAAACCTTAGATAATAAAGTTTTTTTATATTTTCTTAGTAATACTTTAGACTTTACTAACAGACAGATATAGTTTGAATACTTGAAAGAACTCTTATCTATTCTTATGACCTGTCCAATATATCAAAAATCAGGAATATCAAATCATACGATATTTTGACTACCTTTACCTGATTGTTTTTCCAAAAATTCCTTCTTCCTTTTTTCCTTTATATCAAATTCAGTATACTCCTATTTTTTGATAGAAAATATTCCAAACAGAGACTTTTTCTAAATAGAAAGGATGTTTTATCAAACCAGGTATTTACTCTGAGAAATTTCTTGACACACTTTTTAAAGAAATTAAAATAAGTTCAGATACACCTCAATCTGTATTACCTTTAATAATGGCATATGATTTTAACAACTTTATTGGTCTATTTGCTAAGCTATTAACTAGATTTCTTAATATACAAATAAACGTTATATTTATCTTTAAAATACATTACAGATTTACTATTTGGCAGCTCATTTTTACATATCTTTATTTAGCTAGAGGCTTCAAGAATAAGGATAAATTTATAATTCAATGTGGAATATTTGGGTATTTTCTTTTATTTTTATTTTTTCTTTTATTATAGAGATTTCTTAAGTGAATTTTTTATATTTATTTATTAGATTATATTGGAAGGTATGGAACTTTTAGTATTACTTTAATATTTCAGTTGGAATCTGATCTGCAATAAATAATCCATTTAACATATATGGATTTATTGAATTTACCATATATGATAGTGAAAGAATTGATGATATTACTATACAATTGGTTAAAGGATCCTTCACTATGGGACCTATTAATTACTAACACTTAAGATTCCTACTTTAGTAATTATATACAGGCAACAATGAGTTAGATGAATTAACAGTATATATTTTAATTTTTAGAGGATCAGTAGGAGTTAAAAAATTATTACATTATAGCACTGGTCGAAATAGTCCAATTCGGATAGAAATCAGACGTCCGATTTTAGTCTGAATTGTGGCTTAAAATCATC
>JADRCO010002497.1:0-13434 GCA_021464525.1 Rhizophagus sp. LPA8_4_AMF
CAATTGTAGTTTATTTATAGCTTAATAAAAAAATATCAGCATGATGAAAAAAGCATGATCCTATTTGGCTGTAGGATAACATAATATAATAAAAGATGTTCGTCAAAAATATCTTGGGGAGTAGGCGCTTGTAATAAAAAAAAAAAAAATATTAGCTAATATCG
The DNA here is from genome assembly GCA_021464525.1 of Rhizophagus sp. LPA8_4_AMF. NCBI lineage: Eukaryota > Fungi > Glomeromycota > Glomeromycetes > Glomerales > Glomeraceae > Rhizophagus > Rhizophagus sp. LPA8_4_AMF. Next base: position 165 of record JADRCO010002497.1, read on the forward strand.
TTAAGGATAATAATGTTAAGTTTTATATATATATATATAAATATCAACTTTGATTTTTGATATTAAAAAATGACAAATATAGTAAAAAGTAAAATTGCTATTCTTACAATAACTTGATAAGCATTTTTTACTCTCGATGAAATAAAATCATGTGCACATAACTAATAGATCGAAATTTCGTATAATCATATTTATTATATCTATTTTATCATAAAAAATATGATAAAATACGTCATGAATAATTTATAGCTACCTTTTTGCTTTGTTTTGAAAAAAATTGGTTTTATTTCATTTAACTTTGTCATTTAAAATTTCCAAAAAAAAATCAATTTCAAAGCTTTATACCCACTCCTGATCGTGCCATCAGAATTTTTTTCTTATCAATACTCGCACACTTTAAAAAAATATATAAGAAATACTTTTTAACAGAAATCCCTCCAAGCTATTCAAAACAATGTGCAGCATCTTGTTGATGCTATTTTAACAACTACTATATAAATCATTTAAATATCTCGATCGAAAAATTATAATGGCTGCACTATGTTTGTGATTAGACTGCTATCGCACACCGGTATATTGTATATTGTTTCAGTCACTGCTTACGTAACTTCCCAATTTTTTAATATAACAAAATTTTTGGTACGGTAGGTATCTTCTTCGAATGTATAACAGATAATATTCAAAATCAACGAATTTTAAATTATAATTTTGGCTAAATTTTTTAATTCAAGCCAAAATCGTAGTTCTACTAAATTTGGTTAAAATTGACCATTTGCATCGGGAAAAATATGGTCCGAAAAAAAATTATAGAACAAAGTAATTTCTACTTATGGTTAAAGTATTCCTTTTTAGTTAATTATTTATTAAAATAAAATAAATAGATATAAATAACGAACGTAAAAAAATATTCTCGTAAAATAATCTAAAATGGGAACCAAATTTAGTAAATTAAAAATCTCAAATAGTAGAAATTCCAATCATAAAAATTGTCCGTATTGTAATAAAATCTTTACCGAAAAATTATGGTGTAAAGAATGTGACCCATTTAAAATAATGGAAGGATGGACTAGTGGAAATCCTGATGTTGATAAGTTTATAAAAGAAACAATGTGTAATCCACAATGTGGTAATCAATTTCTTGAATGGGTACCATTTGATAAATTTGAAGATATAAAAGAAATTGGAGAAGGTGGATTTGCAAAAGTTTATTCTGCAACATGGGTTGATGGTAAATCTGAATATCGTATAAATTTTAATGGTGGAATCTGGCAAAAAAAAGAGCCTAGACCTATGAAAGTAGCATTGAAAAAGTTAAATGGATCACAAAATATATCAGAAGAATATTTAAATGAAGTATGTTTTCATTAATTTATTTCATTTTCATTTGTTTAAAAATAGGAATCATTAAAAATTTTATTTGTAAATGTAGCTTAAAATACATTGGATTATATCTAAAAAGAGTAGATTCAATCTTTATGGGTTAACTAAAGATCCAGAAACTAAAGAATTTATGATGATTATACGATTTGCTAATAAAGGGGATTTAAGAAATAGTCTTTTAAATAATTTTAACAATATTATGTGGAAGGACAAAATTTTTTTATTATATCATTTATTAGCGGATCTAGGATATTTACATGAATTAGGATATTTTCATAAAGATTTTCATAGTAGAAATATTTTACAAATTGAAAATATACCTAATAGTAATATTAACACTTATATTTCAGATTTTGGGTTATCTGGACCAGCAAATAAGCAAAGATCAGATGATAAAGTATATGGCGTGATGCCATATATTGCTCCAGAACTCTTTGATGGGAAACCATATACATCATCTGCTGATATTTATAGTGTTGGTATGGTTATGGCTGAATTATCATCCGGAAAACCGCCTTTTTATAATGAAAGACATAATTCAGGATTACCATTGGCAATTTTTAATGGACTTAGACCAGAATTCGGAAAAGGAACTCCTGAATTTTATAAAACATTAGCTTATAAATGTATGAGTGCTAATTCAAATGAAAGACCAACAGCTAAAGAATTAGGAGATATATTTTATTTTTGGAATGAATCCATTGATGGCAAGAGGGGTGAAAAAGAAGAATTTGGTTATAAAGGAAAAGAAATTAAAGCTGCATTTGAAGAAGCTGATAAAGAAATACCAAACATTTTAACCTCATATGAAAAAAATTCTGATGCTATATATACTAGTAGAGCATTTAATTTCAATATTAATGAAGAAAGTGATGAAGGTACTTTTTTTATTTTTATACAGAATTTTAATATTTATAATGATCTAATTAATTTGTTATTTAATAGTTAATGAATCTCAATTAGTAAAACTTGGGGTTGCACTTGAGCAACTTGAGTTAAACTAGAGCTCAACTTAAGAATTTGACTTGAGTTGACTTGAGTTAGAATAAAATTTAATTTTTCAATTAATATTCTCACATAAAGACTTTTTAGATCTCCCATTCTTGAATCATAACACTTTCAGTGTATTTTCAAATTTGAAATTATTTAATTATGTAAGGACATAACTTAATTTATTCCAAATTGTTAAAGTTGCACCAGTCTTGTTTATTCATCGTCAAATGAATAAATATACCGTATAGTTGGTTTACAAGCGACATCAAGATTTTATATAATACTTTTACGTTCTATGGGCTCTTCTAGTACTATAAGATAATTTCAGGTGATTTCGATTTATTTAAAATTGAAGAATTATTTTTCAACTTTTACGGTAATAATTGACAATTTCTAATTAGTTATGTTTACATTTTATTTAACATCTTCAAATTGATTTAAATCACTTTTTATTTCTTCATTTTCACTTTCATAACTAAAAATCATCAAATAACAATAAAGGCGTAATGATTATCCCTGATTTCATTAAGTTGTTGGTTAACTACTTTAGAAGAAAATTTTCTTAAAACCTTTAATTTCAGAAACTATTTCAACAAAATTTCATTATTTTTTAGTACTTTAATAAAATGCATAAACTCTCAAAATAACTTAAAAGTTTTTCACATTTTCTCCATGTCTTTTAAAAGTTTTATTAATGTTAAAGCAAATTTACTTTATCCGCAAATTACTCTACAAATTTTTTTATTTGTTCTTTTTTTATTATAAATCTCCATTATAAAGGATGCCACTTTGATTTCTATTTCAAAATATGGTTCCAAAGTTTTAACAATTTCTAATTATACAATACATATTGCGGTATCTGTTCCACTTCCCGCAGCTGGTAAAATCTTTGAAGTTGGTCATCGAATTTTCATGATTTCAAAATTATGACGTAAAAAATAAAATGAATAAAATGAATAAAATGTGATATTGACCTTTTATTAAGATTTATGCCCTGAATCACGCATGCCATAATTGGACTTTGTGAGCCTAATTTGTGAATTTTAAAGGGATCATGAATGAAATCGTACGATGATAAACTTCGTATTGTATTATTTTTTTAAATATTTCCAATCACAACACGAAGTTATTGAATAAAAATTTTTATTGTACAAAAGTTCCTTATTTATCATTGTACATGACTTTTTTGTTTTAATTATATGGAAGTTTAATTAATTGTTAAGCCAATTTGCCTGATAACAAATGTTCAATTTCGGAAAAAAAAATATATAAAATCAATCGCAAAATCTCCATATTAACCCTCTAATTCTTCCTTTTTCTACATATAGAGTATTTTAGGTTTTAACTGTACGACGAATAAATATTAATAATAATTATGAATACATGATTTTTCATTCTTTTTTTCACCCAATTTAATTTTTTTTTAATTAATATTCTATCTTTTTTAATTATTCTTTCATCTTTTTCCTCTTTTCCTATACAGTACAGTATGTCCTAATACAATTGAAAATGATTTTTTTAATTCATTACTTATTTTTTATTTTTAGTTTATTTTTTTTTTCTGCTGTATGGCATAATTAAAAATAAAATAATTTTATATTGCTTAACCGAAAAGTACATAATTTAAACTATTTATAAGTTTGGGTCATCTCTATTTAATTATTTATTAATTATATTTTTTTTTTTTTCTTATTAAAAATAATATAATTCATACCTAATAAATAATTTAAAAAATCCTTTTTTGGTAAAGATTCATTTTAATAACTGTATTAATCCAATTAAAACGAGTCCCACATTCTCACGTTTAGATCTTTCCCTTTTTTGATTTATCGTACGATGAATTTTATCATACGATGAATTTATTACGTAAATATTGTAAACATTGTATAATTTGATGAACATCACATAACTATATAAAGTATAGAGTAGATCACTATAGTACTACACAAAATACCTATCAGCTTGAATAAAATCACTTCGTACCTTTTTTCACTTTTCAACATTCAAAATAAAATAAAAAAATGTCCAAATTAAACAGAGATGTTCTTTATTTGATATTCAAAGAATTACGTAATGATAAAAAATCTCTTTATTCTTGTTTATCAGTTAATAAAAATTGGAGTGAGATAATTATTCCAATTTTATGGAATAATCCATGGAAATTTTTAAATGATGACAATAATAAGAATGAGAAAATTCTATTGGATAAAATCATTTCACATTTATCAGATGAATCAAGAAATAATATAAAAAAATTAGGTATTGATTTATCAACAAACTTATATAAAAAACCTTTATTTAATTATATTAGTTTTTGTAGACATTTAAATTTAAATGCAATTAAAAGAATAATTATAATTTCTGGAAAAAAGATTATTTTAAAAGAAATTATTCATCTTTTTATTAATGAAAATACAAAATTTACACATCTTTATATACCTCAACAATTTAATTATCAAATACATCTTATTCCAGGAGCTGAAATTTGTTTCTCAGAAATTGAATTCCTTAGTTGTAATACAAGTATTAATGATGATGTTTTGATTGGTTTAATAAAAATGTGTAAACCGATTAAAGAATTGGAACTTTATATTAATATATTTAATAATAATTATAAAATTTCAGAATTAATTGAAACTCCTAAAAAATTATTTAATGTTCGTTTATTAAATAATTATGCACTTTATTTAAATCATGATGAATCATTTTGTAAAATTATTGAAAATTCTTTAATTAAACATGCAAATACCATCCAATATTTTAAGATAACTAAACAACCTATCACAGGAATTTTATCATATTTTATTAATTTAAAAAAATTAGAATTGAATGGTAATTATCATAAATTAGCATGGGATTGTTTAGAAAATGTTTCTTTACCTTTTTTACAAATTTTAAAAACCATTTATGTTTCAACTAAACCTTTAACAAGTTTAATTGAAAATACTAATGGATATCTTAATGAAATAATTATTAATGATATACCTCATGATGATATTGATAATAAAAGAATTATTCAAATTATTTATAAAAAATGTCCAAAACTTAAATATCTTAAATTAGAATTTAAAAATAGTAATATTTTAGAATTAAATAATTTATTAATTAATTGTCATTATTTAAATGGTTTATTTTTTATTAATTCTAAATTTGATTGGAATAATTTATTTGATATATTAATTAAATCTTCCCCAATTAATTTATTTAAATTTAAATTTGATACTATTTATGATAATATTGAAAAAGATTCTTTAAAATTCTTTTTTAATAATTGGAAAGGTAAACATCCTTTATTATTACAATTTAATCAAAAAAATTTGGAACAATATAGTGATCTAATAGAAAAATATAAAGAAGAAGGAATAATTAAAAAATTTGATTATAATTTATGTAATGAAGATTTTAAGTGGATTTGAATTTTTCATTAGTATATAAGGTTTAATTTTTTTGCTAATTTATCATAAACATTAAAAGTAACAAAGTAACAATTTAAGATTTATCATTGTATATTTATCTAATTATTCCATATTATTTTATTATTTACATAATAAATTTATTCAAAGAAAATTTCATACTGAATTTCCCAAAAGAAATAAATTAAAAATGAACTTGTGATTATCACATGCCCAGATTCAGCCGTCTAAAAAAAAAGAAAAGTTTAAACTTAGAAACAATTTCAGTAAATATACCCATTACATTCCCCATACATCCAAATAAAGAACCAAGTCGTCTAAAAAAAGGTAAGAAAACGAACTATTAGAAAATGTTCATTAAAGTAAAACCAATTTTAACTGTTAAGAAAAAATAAATAACTTACCAAAATGTCGATCTAGGAAGGCCAGAAGAATGTCCAAGTCTAACTGCATATCTATAAAAGAGAAAATGAAATGGTTTTAAACAACTCTTAATTAAAAGAAAACTTTCCTAAATTCCCATTTACCTTGGGCCTGAGGAGTCTGTTTCTAAAGAAAAATTTTTTTTTTCCTCCCTATAAAAGCTAAAACAATCAAAACTTGCCTACGCAATAAGGGCACGTGTTGCATAAAATTATGGATCGACTTGATTTTCAAGCTGGTTGAATAGACGGATACCTGTAGTCCTTTAGTACATGTTATCGTAACACCCCTATGCTTCAGACTAATAAAATCTTGATGTTTTTTCTAAATTAGGCAATTAATTAATGAATTTTATATTACCATGAATTAATTAATGAATTTTAAATTACCATAACTAACTGAAAGGTTAATAAAAATGAATTCGTGACAATTACTACGATAAAAGAAATAAATACATATATTCAAAGAATATTTTCTTTCTCAACGATCTTTGCCGACATTATATCATTGTTATCAAAAATTAAATCAAAAATAAAAAAGATCAGCGGTCATAAATTGACAATTTATGATCAACAAAAAAAATTATTTTTTTCCAAGCTTTTTAGACTTTTTCACACGATTTTTGAATATGCCAGGTATAATTTATACTCCCAATTATGTACCAGGACAATTTGATGATGCACCTGAAGATGAGCAAGATGAACAACAAATAAGTAATGAACTAAATAAAAACATTGAAGGAAATTTTAATAATTATAATGAAGAAATTGATATTGTGACTTTGATGATTATTTTGAAGATGAGTTGAATGATAATGAAGAATGGGATAATGCAACAGGAGGTAAAACATAAGTGTAATTAAGTATTTTGCTTTTATATCAGAAGATTAAGTTGTCATTTTATTAAAAGATTTTACTAAACAGTACAATCGATTAAGACAAAAATAACAAGCCGGCGGTATGTCATCTGGATCAATAAAATATCAAAAAGGATCTTCTAAAGGAAGTTGGTAGAGGTGTATCTGATGAAGCTTAAAAAAAAGTGATTGAAATTAAATTACAAGAACAAATGAAAATTTTGAGTAAATATGCAAATTATATTATCTTGGCATGTATTTTGTAGGAAAAAAAGATTTTGTTATTGAATTTATATTCTTTTTATTAATCCAAAAAATTTTCTTTCTTAAAAGACAGATGGTAAATTGTCCGTTTTTGTAACTAATGACATCAAGATGAGCAACAAAAAAGCTCTTGGTGATAAGTATGTCATACTTATTTAAAATACTAGTTTGATGAATTATTGTTAACGTAAAAATATATTTTTTTTGAAAACAAAAAGAATAGTGATAAATAAGATCATGCTACTGTAGAGCAAGTGTTAGATCCTCAAACGAGGATAATTCTTTTTAAGATGATTAATCGCAATGTAATTTATGAAATAAATAGGTATGATGCCTTCTTTTTAAAAAAAAATAAGGTCCAATATCCGAACTAATATTTAATACAAATGATTTAGGCAAATTTTTATCACATAATAACAGAAGATGGAAATCATAGACATATAAAAGTTTATAAAACTTCAATTTAGTGTTTAAAGATAGAGATCATTATGTTACGGAGAATTTAGATTTAGACATGGTTATAGTAAACATAACACAAGAAAAATGGTTAAGCTTGAAAAAGAAATGAGAAATTTAAAAAGATTATGGCAAGCCGGTATTCTATGTCTCGAACCTCTTGTTTTAAGACTACATGTTCTAGTTATGAGTTTCCTTGGAGATAAAAATGGATGGTATGTACTAATTTAATTTTGAATATTCTTTTTTATAAAAAAATTTATTTTCTTATTTTTAAGGGCATATCCAAGATTAAAAGATGCAGTTATTAATTCTGATAAATATCCAGTTATATTATCAACTTATAAGGAATATGAGAACAATGTATCATAAATGTTGTCTGGTTCATGCTGATTTGAGCGAATATAATCTTTTGTAAGTTAAACAAATTTTGATTCCGTAAATAATTTAAAAATTTCTTGATTTAATGTTATTATTTTATTTATCATACATAGGTATCACATGTTTATATATAATTGATGTATCTCAATCGGTAGAACATGATCATCCACATGCTCTTGACTTTTTAAGGAAAGATATTTCAAATGTCATAGAACATATTAAAAGAAAAGGTGTAAGAGTTATAAGTATTTGAGAATTATTTGATTTTATTACTGATATTAACATTGGATTAGATGATGAGCAAGTTGAGGCCGAACTTGATAAGGTAAATCATTCATATATGATAGTGTGAATTTCTACCAATAAATGATTTTTATTTAATAATTATACATATATATATATATATTTATTTAGATTCAAGAACGATTAGCATCACAACAGGAATTATCAATTACGTTAAATGAAGATATTATAAAATGTCTAAAGATTTAATTGATGAAAAGGTTTTTAAGAAAACTTTTATTCTGAGAACCTTAGATGATGTATTGATGTTGAAAAAGAAACTTCGAAGGTTTCAAAAGGCAAAGGGTGAGGATGTGAGTAAAGCAAAAAATAATTGAATTATTTTTGTAATGACTTTGTTATTTTTATTGATTTCATTTTCATTCTCTATATCATCCCTTTTGCTCCCTCTTTGTTTTTATCTTATCACTTTCACTCTACTTTGCTCCTTTTATATTTTCATCATCACTTTCACTCCTTCATTATCCCCTATTCCCCTTCATTTCTTTTATATTTTTTATCATCATCTTCGCTTTCTCATCATCCATTTCATTCCTCATTTATTCCTTTTATGTATTTTATTACCATTTTCCCTCTCTCATTATCACTTTCATTCCCTCATTATCTATTTCATCCCTTTTACATGTTTCATCATCATTTTCACTCCCTCATCACTACTTTCGCTCCCTCATCATCAATTTCATCCCTTTTACATTTTTCATCATCATTTCGCTCCCTCATTCCACTTTAGTTCCTTTTATCATTCATTTGTCTCTTTTACATTTTCATCATCACCTCATCACCACTTTCACTCCCTCATCATCAATTTCATCTCTTTATGTTTTTCATCATTACTTTTACTCCATTTTCATCCAATTTGTGTTTATTATCATAATTTTTACTCCTATATTATCTATTTCATTCCATTTATATTTTTCATTATTACTTTTGTTCTCTTATTTGTTCTCTATCACTTATTTTACTTCTTTTTATTTTACATTATCCATTTTATTTTTCTGTTCATTTGTGAAACTTTATAATAGTTAATTGATAGCTCAACTGTATTATAGAGTATTATGCATCTTGTGAATTATTATAGGCAAAATTAATAAAGAACTGGTAGTGGAAATGGTGTGTGAGTTGATTAAAGTTACAGTATGTTATTTTTCCTATAAATTTAAAAAGAAACTTTCATTAATAAAATTTTACAAGCTCATATTCAAGTTTCATTCATTAGAAATAAATTTTTTTACGTTTTTATTTTAACTTTGTAATCACATGATGTGGTGAATTACTATCACTATCATAAGTGCTATCATTTAAATTTTCACTATCAACGTCACTATTAATATCACTATCAATATCACTATCATCTGAATTTTCGTCATTGTTATCTAAACCTTTACCGTATCTTTTAAATCAACAAAATTTTCAATAATTAAAACCTGAATTTCATGATTAGGAATCTCTAAAATAGGTGTAATTTGTGATCTTGTTCTATTATTGACTTTATCATCCCTCTACTTTAAGTTGTAAGAATGTTGAATTATCAAGCATTTTGTACAATTCTTCATTTGTATATTGTTGACTAAGCATGAGCAAGTTCATCTTTCATATTAGAAACAAATTTTTGCCATAGATCTACCGTTTAAAGTTCCAAACGTTGCCTTCTCTTACCATATAACCAACCCAGAGTGGAAAATACTCTCTCACTATGTGAAGTAACAGAGAATATCATTATAGCTAAGTCTTGAAGATGGTCATATTTGTCTTTGATTGAAGTACCACCAACTCATCAGTGTTTCAAGACTGTTATTACAAACTTGATCATAAGGGCTACGTTTTAATTCATAATTGCAGATTTGTGCTAAAAGACGGCTACATGACTTTTTATTACCACCATTATTTCGCCAAATCTGACTTGCAGTAGTAGTTATGATTTTCCAACACTCTTTTTTTAATCCTCGTCCTATAAGTAAGAAATTAATAATTTTAGTAATTTATTTTTTGGTAAAATTCTTTGAAAAGCTAATATAAATTTTCTAACCAATTTGTTATAAAATAAAACATTTTTTGGAATCTTTTTGAAGATATTAACATACAAAAAAAATTTATTTTTACAATGATGGATAAAATTTAAGAATAAAATATTAAATGTATTTTTATCTATATAAATAATATAATACCTTATAATATCTTTGATCCAATAGGTTTCATGTGTTTATTAAGGTAACTTTTAAGTTTTATTACACTGCAATTATCTTTGACCTATTGGCTATTTCTTTTTATAGAAAAATTGTAAATTAATCTTAAACATTTAATTATAATAATAAGAGTAATAAATTAATACTGTATATTATTATATACCATATAATATATATTATACATTTAAATTTAAATAAATCAATTAACTGTTGGTAACGAAGTCATCACACGAGTTTTATATTAGTATACCATGATAATCAATTCAAATAAAACTTTTTTTTGAAAATTCTCTTTTTACTGAAAAATGTTTTGTTGGAAATATTGTAAGGAATGATTAGCTAAATATGAATATGTTACCCACATTGTTCATGCAAAAAAAAGTAGTGTGTATATGTAGAAAACAATCAAATTAAATCACAAATATAAAGATGATTGTTTAAATAGACATGTGGCACGTTCAGGATGTGAGTCAAGTAAAGGACAAAGATCCATTTATAGTTTTTCAAGCCAGCTACAGAAGAAAATATTGAGAGTTCAGATGAATATGGATGAAGATGATTTTTTATGGGTTTGTGATGAAGTGACGAATAAAAGAATCAATTAAATTTTAAATTGATTTAAGGTTAGGGGATTACAATGCGTATTTTAAAAAAATTCCAGGAGTCAGGAGCTATAAATGCGTACTGACCATAGTCAAAAGTGTTGCGTACAGCTAATAGTAAATTTTTTTTGCTGGATCTCACCTATATTAGTATTATTCGGGGTCCTATTAAAACTGATGAAAATAACTAATTGTTTATGCTTTAGAAAAGATTTAATTCTTTTTAAACGATATTTGATATTGATCATGCATTCAACAGAAATTGTTCTTTATTTTATTCTTTTTAGATTTATTAAACACTATGGCTAGAATAGTAAAATATTTTACAAGTTTCTTAGTTTGTAATTTAAATAATTCATTTTTTTGTAGCTTATCCAAATATTAAATATTTATATTCTCTTTTTTTATTATACTTAGAATTATTTAAATGCTAAGACTAGAGTAGTAAATATTTTACATGTTTCTTAGTTTGTAATTTAAATAAATCTTTTTTTATAACTTTTTCAATTATGAGGTGTAAATTATCAAAATAATAATATAAGTATATAAAACCATTTCCAATGTATAAAATAAAAATAAACAATGCAAAATTTTTTATACTTATTTCAATAGCTGATTAGAAAATTTTTCGTGAAAGCTTTCTTTTCTTTTTTTTTATTAGATTTTTTTTAAAAATAAAATTTTTGGTGAAGGATTCTTTTTTTTTTAATATAGATAAAGCTTTTCTTTGAATGAATTATTTTAGGTAATTTTTTTTAATAGAAAGATTTTTTTTTTTTTGATAAAAAATTTCGTTAGAGAATTTTTTTATTGATAAGGGAATTTCCTTTAATAGTGGAATCTATTTTGATAGATAATTTCGTTTTAAAGAATTTTTAATAAGTAGGTTTTTTTGACAGATAATTTTGTTGGAAAAAATTTTTTAACAGGAGAAATTTACTTTGATAGAGAATTTCATTGAGAATTTTTTAATGGGAAGATTTTTTTGATAAATAATTTTGTTATAAATTAATAAAGGGGGAGTTTTTTGATAAAGGATTACATTAAGAATTATTTTTTATAGAAATTCATTGGAGAATTGTTCATATATATAAACAGAATTTATTAATTAGTTTAGATTTTAAATTAAATCACAGAATAAATTGTGATTTAAGAAATTTATTGTTACCTAAATTTACCTAATTTTAAAATTTCTAACAGTTGATTATATATCAAATGAAAATTTAGCAATTTTAATTGAAAAAACAAAAGGGCATCTTACTAAAATTAAGATAGGAAATATAATAGATGAGAGTAATAGACATATCAGGACCCAGAAATATACATACAGGGGTAAGGTGTGGCAAAAAAAATTTTACTATTAGTTGTACACATTTTTTCAGGGCCGGAAATATGATAACCTCAGCCAGTATCTAAAAAAGGTGATAATATTTCAGAAGTAATTATCACAAAAGGAAAGATCTCCATGATTTTTGATCAATTATATGCAAACTCAAACCTGATCCTTTTATATATATTTCTGGATCCTGACATATCCGATCAATTTATCAAAATTGTCCAAATCTTAGACATCTCAAACTATTATTATATAATGACAAAATTTCAGAATTAAAACTTTATTAGATAATTGTTAATATATTAATAATTGATATGAACTTTAAAATTATTGATTTGACAAATTTTTTCAAAATATTAACTAAATCATCACTGGCTAGCTTATTTAAGTTTAAATTTTTTCTTAGATATTACAGTATTAAAACTTTTGAGTTATTTTTTAATGATTGGAAAGGTAGACACTCTATGTTATTACAAGCTAATTTATCCAAAAGTGATGATTTTATCGATTTATAGTTCTACTGTTAATGTCAGTTCTTTGACGCTTAGAAATATAAGCAAAGGGTTTATTTATGTAAGCAGAAGGTATTTGTATTAAACGGTTTGTAAATAAGCGATACAATGAAAAATATCCAATCAGACGTGCAGTATAGCTCAGTTCGTCGGCATATACTCTCAACA
>JADRCO010002498.1:0-13425 GCA_021464525.1 Rhizophagus sp. LPA8_4_AMF
ATGAATATGAACCTGCCATGAAATTTTGTAGAGATAATAACATTCCTTTATAGTTTTTTTCGATCTATTAATTAGTAAATATAATTTTTGTTGAAAAAGTTTATGACAGATAATTATATTTAATAAATTTAAAATTTTCAAAACCTATCATTCGATGACCGACAATAAATTCTGATTATTGAAACATACTACTATAGTTTATATTTAGCCTATTAAATTGATTAGATTGCGCGTCGTGGACTCTTCACTCGTTGTTCCAATTATCACGTGATCAATCACCGTATCGAAACAATCTGATAAGATAATATATCTGCAAGGAGGGGTGAGAAAATTTTTGAAACAGATATTAATTTAAATTATTTAATTATTTAGAATGTGCTTTATTTAGAAAATAAGGGAGAAATAAATTGCCATAGATTTTATATAAAAGATTTGATGAAAGCATTTTTTAAGGTGATACGTAGCTGCACGAGTATGCATATTGCATAAAGGTTTTAGTGATATACCCATGATATACCCGAAACAATCCGATAACCAAATATCAACATTACCTAAATATTCAAGTAACCATGTGACATGTGTAAATTTTATTGGATTATAATTGATTAAAAATATATTAAGTATAATTATATTAATTTTGGTATGCTAAATTCTATATAAAGTTCTTTAACAATAAGAAAACAACAATATCAAATAAATCTTAACCAATCATTTCTTTTGATCATGGCACAAAATAAAAAAAAATGTATATATATGTTAGATACAAATAAATTATCTATTTTATTTCCAATCGCAAATCTCCTTATGTCCGTTTTGTCCGTTGTAAAAATAGCCACAATAAACATATTTTTTTTTTTTTTTTTAAGGTAACAAAACAAAAATGTAGATTCAAATAAGATTATTATGTTATACAATCGTATTTCTTTTTTCCCCTTTTATGAAAAAAAGTGGATATAATAAATTTTCATATATCATATCAGATATGTAATAAATGATTTTTGTTGATTTCGCAAGCGATTTAAAAGAACACATTTATATAACAAAAAGGTAAAGTTATATTAAATAGAGTTTTGAATGAAAAAAAATAGGAGTATTATTACTATAAATGTTTATTAATATTATATATATGTTGGATTTTGTTTTGATTGGAAATTCATTCAAAGCGCCATGAATGTATAAGTAGAAATCGGTGTTCATTCGAAGATACGTATTAGTTTGACAAGGTAAATCTCTCGGTATTAAAATTTTTTGATGACGTAATTATTTATTACACAAAATGCCATGCTCTTTTATCAATGAATGATAAATTTGGGCAAAGTGCTTTTTTTTAAATTTATATGGCGCCAAAATTGGCCTTATAAAAATTTATTATGAATGTAATGAATGACAAGATAGGTAATAAAAAAAAATTAAAGGTGAAATTGAAATGTCCATTATTATGCATGATGTTATTGTTTTTATGATTGTTATTATTATTATTTTTCATTCATTCATTTTATCAATTTCATCACTATAGCGTCATGAGAATTTCGAAAGAGAAGGACGGAACGAAAATTTTTTGTTCGAAGCGAACCTCATCAAAGTATTTATACGCAGAAAAAGTCATTAATAACAAAGGCGGACATATTAAAAGAACTGAGTGAGGCACGTGCTGCGGTTAACGTTCGTTATTTAAAGTAAAAAAAAAAATTGATGAAAAAAAAACGCCCATTATTTCAATTAGTATTGTGAAAATTATATTGAAATCACATTCACAGTAAATTATTCCATATAGGTATAAATTTCTTCAAGATTGCATATCATTTGCCTTATCAGTAATTATTTGATTTACATTTTATTCATAAAAAAAAAACGTTAATGCATATAAATATTCGTCATCCTGAATTTAAACTTGATAGTACTTTTCCGGTATCCGATTGGTGCGTACATGCGTACAGTTAAAAAGTTTATTTTAGCTATGTATATTTTGATGATCATTTTTATATAATCCCACGCGAAAAACATGTATAAATACCCCTCACATATTTCACAATGTGAAATTTTTTTTTTTTTTTTTTTTAGGGAAAAAATTTTTTTTTTTTAAATTTTCAGCAAAAAAAAAATTTACTTAAATAAATACATATTTAATTAATTAGTGGATATGGATTATGATTATCACCCTATATCAATTGAAGATTATGATGATGAAGCAATCAGAAATGAAGAACCGAGGTAAATTATAAAATAAATCAAAAAAAATACTTTATTTATTAGTATCATATTAAACTCATTTATTTCATATTTTTCTCGTTCTTTTTAATATGAATAAAGATCACCAACGAAACCGGTTCCATTGGAATTAATAGAAAAAAATTATATAAAAAATAAAAATCAATCATCATTCGATAGATTATTTTTGTATCGATTCTTTCGTATATTACGTCGTCTTTTCTCTCCCTCAAATATGGAAGGGAATGTCATCAAGATATGGTTATTATTAATAAGCACTAGCTTATTAAATGAAGTTTTGGTATATATTGTTGGTACAATTCCAAGTAGATTTTATACTGTTTTGGTCGGCAAAGATTTTAATAGTTTTAAGCCGCTCATGTTTTATTCAATTGTGATCGTCATTTGCGCCGGATTGGTATGTATATGGAAATGGTGGGCGGTTCTTTATCCAATTTAGATTTTAATTTTTTAATCTAATTTTTTTAAAGGGTCGGAGTTTTGTTAGATTCATTGGAGGTTTATTTGCTATATCGACGAGAAAAATATTAACCAGAAGTTTACACAATAAATATTTGAATTCAAACAACTCAAGTACTTTCTATCGTTTATTAAACTTTAGGACTGATGTTGATAATCCGTAAGTAATATATTTGTTTCCTTTTATTCTTTTATTCACAATTCTTATTTGATTTTAATCAACAAATTAATTTACCAATAGTGATCAACGAATAGCTCAAGATGTTGAAAATTTCTCGGAAAAATTAAGACTTATTTGTCAAGAAATTATTGTTACACCAATTCTTATCATTTATTACACATATAAAACGTGGACTTTGTGTGGATATTTGGGTCCACTTGTAATTTATGTTTATTTCATTTTAGGACTTATATCAAGTAGATTCCTTATAGTTCCTTTGGTAAATTTGGTATTTATGAAAGAGTTTCATGAAGGAAATTTTAGATTTCTTCATGCTAGAGTACGACAATTTGCTGAACCTATTGCTTTAAGTTGGGGTGAAAAAGCCGAATATTATCAATTAGATTCCTTTTTTAAGAATCTCTTAAATTATCAACGTCAAATTATTGATCGTGAATTGGCCTTGGAAGCTCTCACTGGATCATTCACTTATTTTGGTTCGATTCTAAGTTATCTCATCATTGCAATCCCTGTCTTTGTTGGGGACTACGATGGAATTGAGAAGGATAAACTAAGTGGAGTTATTAGTATGAATGCTTTTCTCTCCTTGTATCTGATCTATCGATTTACGAGAATTGTGGAACAGAGTACAAAAATATCCGATTTGGCAGGTTACACGGCACGTATTGGACAACTTTTCGAAGTAATCGAAGACATTAATGATAATAATGATAATGTTGATATCAATTATACTTTCGATGATCAATACGGGTAATTATTATTATTATTAAGATTTATTATTATTATTTAAAATAACGATTGATCAATTACTAATTTGATATTTTTATTTTTATTTTTTTAATTAGTGAGGAGTTATCGATAGAATTTGATCATGTATCATTCACGTCACCTTCAGGAAACCCATTATTATCAGACTTCAAGTTCATGATTGAACAAGGAAAGAATGTTATAATAATGGGACCAAATGGAAGTGGAAAAACTTCATTACTAAGAGTTATGTGTGGATTATGGCCGAAAACAAGAGGTCGAATAAGAAGACCAGTTTCGAATAATCAACAAAGGGTATTAATATATTTACCGCAAACACCTTATTTGGTATTTGGATCTTTACGTGATCAAATAACGTATCCAATGGTAAATGACAAGAAAATGAAACTTGGTAAATTATATTTCGTTGTATATTTTACACAAATATTATTCATTTATTTCATTTCATTAATTAATATTTCATTTTTAATTTTTAGTGAGCGATGATGAAGTAAGATCATTATTGGCAAAAGTTAACTTGTCACATATCGAAAGAATAGTGGAAACATTTGATTCAAGATATGGAGTCGATTGGGACAAAATGTTAAGTCCTGGTGAACAACAAAAACTTGCATTTGCTAGACTATTTTATTGGAAACCGGTTTTTGCTGCACTTGATGAGGCAACAAGTTCACTAGATTCAAGCACCGAAAAACAATTCTTTGAAATTTGTAAAGAATTAAATATCACAACAATTACTGTATCGCATAATAAGAGTTTATTACAGTATCATGATAAAGTATTATTATTAAATGGTAAAGGTAGTTATGAAACAAGTGACATTGATATAAATGGTTCAGAAAATATTGTAAGATGGATTGATGGTACTTTAAGGCCTTTTTCTTAATCAATCAGTGGAGTCAAAGTTGGACTTGTTTATATCTTGAACATTGGAAGAAAATCTCTCTTTTTTTCATAATAGAAATTTATTACGTGTGGTTTATTGGGAACATTCTTTTTTTCTTCATTCATCATCGTATCCAGATTTCCTTTTCATGTAAAATAAATAACAAAAAACATTTTTTTTTTTCAATCAATTCATTTTGTACTTTATAAAGTAACACAACATTTTAAACTATATAACCTCATTTAGAGTATTTTAAATAACGAAATGGATACTCTAGTATTTTTAACGTAGTCGATAAAGTGTAGTTTTACCATGTTATAGAATGACTGCGAGTCTTATTGCATCCATTTTTTTTCAACTAGTGCATTACCTCCTTGGAATTTTAATAAGCGAGTGAATTCAATCCATAATTGACCTTGCATTTTTTTACAATAAACTTTTTTTTTTGCATTCCTTTTTTAAATTGTTTTATACAAATTTTTTTCCGTTAGTCTTTTTTTTTTTTTAATCTAAAGTTCCGATTAGATTAATCGGATTCGTAAGATGGCGAGTTATTTCAACAGATTTTTTTAAAATATAATCTCTCTATCTATCTATGCTAGAGACATGAAAATAATCACCATAACAGCATACCCATTATTTGATACTTTTTTCTGCGAAATAATCAAAAAGATGTAAGTTTTTTCAATATATGTTGAATAATCTCATTTTTATAAATCTGACCAAGCTAATCAGAATTGAAACCAGCGAAACTTTATTTTGGTTTTTCTTTATATTCTGTACACGTTAAAAATTATTCAGACACGAGTACTTAAAAAAAAATATAGTACAAAATTAACTAGCTGATATAAAAGTGCAAGAATATTTTTCGTTATCTTGCGAAAATATTGTCCTCATTTCGCACAAAAATACCAAAATTGAATCAGATATCTCATTTCTCATTGAACATTCAGACAAACCTAAAGATTCCTGTCACGCCACTTATACCAATAAAAAAGTAACCGCTAAACTAGAACACATGATCTCCGTTGTCATTTATCAGGAAATGAACTAAGGGAGAATCACGATTTCGAAAGAAAAATTCTTTGTTCAAATGATTGCATTGGTAATGAATCTATTATATGTTCAAGATTCCGCATAATAACAAAAAGCTTCTGTGACTTTTGGGATACTTCTTCAAAATAATAATATTTTTTTATTTATTGCCTGACTATCAAGCATATTAGTTTAGTCATCTTGGTTAGTCTGCTTGCAGGATTTATATTCTTGAAGGTGGCCGAACTGTCTAATTGACAGTGTGCATTGAAATTTTGCGTATTTAAAATGTAGTAAAAGTGAACAAGTAAAATAACTAATATTAATTAACGATCATAAAAATACGTGAAGTGGATTTCCCCTGAGCCGCTTTTTCCCAGGAATCTTACTTTCGTTCTGACTAGAGAGATTCATGAATGGTACCTCCAAATTTATCAGGATCAAACAGAAGGGATACTTGGAAAGAAGTCCATTAAAAGAAGTCCATTGAAAGAATTCAAGCGAAAAGCATTCCGCCATCTGCCCACTTCAGAAAAAAAAATATTTCGTTCTATGGCAAGGTCGCTCAATAGTATTGTTGTCCTGCCAACTAAAATTTATAATGAAACTGAAATTCTTAGCACAGTAATGATATTTGAGTCAACCCAACCATTTCGCCGATTCATCGAGTCAAACGTGGCATTACACTGAATTCAATAATAAAGATATATTAATATAATTATACTGTATTTATAATATCTATTATAATTTCATAAAAAACAATATTTTTATAATACTTTCTTACCTTTTGATATTATATATTCATACACCTTTCACAAAAAAAAATGCACACAAAATAAGAAACCTTCTCAATGCGGCATCTGTGTCAGGTTCCCGAGTGGATAGCTTATCGTCGCTGAAAAATGGAAATACTCGCCTTAAAATTTTGATAATATAATTTATAAATTATAATGTTTTATATTACGTTAGCAATATATCATAATCAAAAATACTTCAGATAATGGATCATTGAATTCCAAGAATGTTTGGATAGTAGTAGTCTTTTTATGAAGAAATCTGTAATCTAGTATTTGTAACAAAATACGATAGAATATTCCTTCCTGTATTGTTATAATTGTTTATAAATCATGATATATTCAGAAAGATTTTTATTTTTTTCATTGAAGAATATACAATCAAAAAGATAATATTCGAGAAGGTTGCTTTAAAAAAAAAATATACCTCTATAAATTCATTATCTTATTACGTGATCGATTAGAATCGTCCGATCGTGAGTCAAGACAGTATTTACAAAAACTAACAGACAGACAAAAATTGCACGAATACTTCAAGCTAAAGCTCTCCGAAATCCAAATGGGGTATTACTGGTTTTCTTAGTTCGGGATAGGGATTGGAATCGATTAATCGAAAATCGACAAAACATAGTAAAATCGATTTCGAGAATCGATTCTCAAAAAAATTTTTACATATAAGTCGATCTGATTCCAAAGCAATTTCCAATGCCGGCCAAGTACTGATCATTTTGGTTAAAATAGAAAGTGATTCGAAGTCATGCTAGTCTTCTATAAAAAAAAATATTGAAAAATTCGATTTTCGATTCCAATCCCTAGTTCGGGAGACCTTAATAAGAGAAGGTGTGTTTTTTTTATTTTGCAAAGTGGAATTCCTAGTTTGACTTAGGAATTACTTAATTCTTAATTCTTTATATATATATATATTACTTTTATTTTTTATTTATTATTGGATTTGTCGCTTGGGATTTTTATTTTTTTTTTAATTAATGAATTTGTTCACTTAAGGTGTGTTGTTTTGCAAAGTAGGGTAATTCCTAATTTGAATTGGGGAATTCTTAGTTTGACTTAAGAGAATTATTTTATTCCTTTTTTAATTCGTTTATATATATATATTATATATTTATTTCTTTTAATTATCGGATTTGATAGACAACCAAGCTCTCAATTCAGCCATTCTAACTTTGTTATTAGTAAAGTCAGAATTGGTTATGTACCTTATTTACTATTAAATAAAAAATTTGGCACACTATTAACAAATTCTTCTTTCTTATAATAGTAGATCCAGAATATTTACAAACATACATCATAACAGGAGTCAATAAGTTCAATCTGCTTTAGGAAAATCTTTCTAATGGTAATACTAGGAGTATTAGTGGTGGATCTTTTTTTAATGTGTCAAAAAGATATCAAGAAAAGGATCAAGAGTCAAGAGAAGGTATAGTATGATTGCATTTTTTATCTAGAAGTTAGGAGTTGGTAAAAATAATCTAATATTATAGTAGATAGATGAAAATAAAATGCTCACATAACAACATTACACATGTTATCACATGTTATCCCATCGGTATTATGTATGCACCGATGGAATTTTAATTTTTTTGTAAATTACTCCGCCGATATAAAAAAGTATAAAATCCATCGGTGTATACGTCATACACAATGAGATAAGCCTCCATGGATATCTAATAAATACTCCATATACACCCCCTTCAGGGGGCCCCCCAAGGCATCGGTGAATAGTACAGTTATTCTTGGAATAACAAGTATAAACCTGACACGAACAACATCATTATCTACAATAATGATGGGCTGTCTAGCATCAACCCTCTAACGCTACTTGATAACAAAGCCAATTTTAACATTAATTTTAGCATTTTAATTAATATAACCTAACATACTGACTTAAATCCATTGGTTATAACACATAATTGTGTAATATTTATTTAATTGATAAAAACTAATGATCCTTTAATATTGAAAATTTAAAATATTATTTACTTTTCAAATAAATCAATTATCATTATTGATTAAGATTCTTAAATAAAAATAAATTACAAGAAAAAAAAATAAGAATAAATAATAAATAAATATGAAAGATTTTCGGTAAAAAGAATTTCATGATTCATTATTGCACAACCATAAAGCAAAGTAGAAATACTCACTTTAATTCTTGTTACTAAGTTATCATGATAATAAGACTATAAAAAGTGAGGAAATTTTCTATAACCAATAGCTAATTGAAAACGAAGAATTTTAACTCTTGAGCAGCAATAGGTTTCACAAAGTTACGAAGAAGAAAGGTATACTAAATAAAACTCCAAGAACATTTGGAAATTGGAATTACTGATGTTTGTGAAGTATTCCGGACTCATTTAGATATTTGATAGAGTGTTGGACAGGATCGCAGCCACGGACCGATCCGTCTCCGTTTTGTCAGACTGCATGTTTTAATAGGACGAAATGGAACACTCATAAAGTAATTTGAACAGAGATTTGAATAAATTGAAATCTATAACGATATTAAAAATATATAAATTTCTACTTTTTTATTTATAATAAATACATAATTTCTTTTGTTAAGTTATGTAATCTTTTGCAATAATAAATAATTATTCATAATTAGATTGTAACCACATACAGTGAAATGCTGTTTCTCCGATACCAACATAAAAAAAAACAAATGGATTAATTATATGAATTAGTAAGAAGTGTATATCCAAGATTTATTTTCAGAAGAATTACAAGAATTAGAATCCTTTTTCGTAAACCCGTTAAATTTCTGATGTAATTGTTTAAATGATCTTAGGTGCTATTAAGGAAGTTTAAAGTTAAAATTTCTGACTACTATGATTAAGTTACCCTCGAACCAAAATAGAACTCCTCGAACGACGGATATTAGAACTTTTCCAGAGACAACAACCACACTTTCACGTGCCTAAAAATTAATTGGAATATAAATTGATATTAAATTGGTACCAAACTAATAATATGAGCGAAAGGACAGAAATTAGATTTTATTAATGTATCTTACATTAATGAATGTTATCGGACTATGCGGGATTTTAATGACCGATATTTTTATGAGACATCCAATATTGAAATCGTTATTAGTAGCATTAATTCCTATTACCGCAGTATTCCTAATGAGTGAACTATAGCTCAGTTATTGGATGGGGAGACATCGGTCTTCGATCGATTTTTCTTTTCCATAACTATTTATTATTAGAGAACTTTTTCTTTTTTTATGAATAAGATCACATCACATTGTATACATTGTATAAGAATGGATGCAAATATTCATGTCCCTACTGTCATGTGTATTAATTGGAATCATTAATCGCATGAGAAATACCAACAGCTAAATTTTCACAACTAGACACGATGATACATACGTGTTTTGTATGCAAATATATATATCTAGGAAACGTCGATCACAGCATGGTAACACGCAAAATGCAATGCTAGTAATCATAATCCGAACAGGTTACATTGTAGATCATATGATAATCTGCATATGAAGAACATGACAGTTAATGTGTTACAAGTTCCGCGGCAGTGATTAATTATGAAGTATATTCTGGGAAGACATATAAGTTCGAATAAGAAAGGTCGATCAATCTTTTTTTGGTCAGTTATTAATAAATTAAACGATAGGAGTAATGTTGTGCCGATCTACGGGACCCGGTTTTAATTAACTAAAAATAGAACGATTTACATATTTTAAGCTACAAATAAAATGTATAGCTTAAATTACTTTTTTTTTCCTTCTTTTTTTCCAATGAAAAAAAAATGTCGTTTGAATTATTGAAATTATCATCTAAAGAATATGGAGATATTCTTAAATCTGGTGAATTTTCTGATACCGAAATATTAGTAGGAGAAGAACCTAATACAAAAGTTTTTTTAACACATTCATTAATATTAAAAATTCGATCACCATATTTTCGTACCGCATTTTCTAGTCGTTGGGTAAGAACAGAAAATAATATTATTAAATTACAAAAACCAAATATTTCCGCTAAAGTTTTTGATATACTTATAAAGTAAGTAATTAATATTAATCTTTTTATTAAAAAATATATATTCTCTTTCTTACAATATATATCGTTTCAATTTTTTTTTTTTTTAGTAACTTAATAATTTAATTTTTGTAGGTATATTTATAGCAGTATTATTGACCTTACAAAATATGATATTAAAACTAATGTTGAAGTTTTAATAGCAGCAGATGAATTATGTCTTTATGATTTATGTTCATATATTGAAAACGAACTTCTTAAAAATGAGACATTATTAAAAAATAATTTTATTTTAATTCATAATGTTGCAAATAAGTTCAATCAATTTACAAATTTATTACAATTTTATAGGACAAATTTTCAAAAAGATCCAAATATAATACTTAGAACAAATGATTTTTCAACAATTCAAAAAGAAACATTACTTAATTTTTTATCAGAGTATAGACAATCATTAAATCATACAGAAGTTTGGGATAAACTTATAGAATGGGCAATAGCACAATCACATGAATTACCATCAGATGTAATAAGGTGGACATCTAGTGAGATAACAACATTTAGAGGAATAATTCAATCATTTATTCCACATATTAATTTTAAAGAGATTAGTCCAGCAGATTTTAGTCATAAAGTTAAACCATTCAAAGATATTTTTGATGATAAATCTTACGCTAAAATTCTTGAACATTATTCTTTTAATAATGACGTTCGATCAAATTTTAAAATGAATATAGATTCTAGAATCATTAGTTCAGATCACGCATTTTTAATTGGTAATTTAATTAAGATAACGAGACAAGATGATAGTAACATTTTTTATGATTTCAATTTACTCATACGAGGAAGTAGAGATGGATTTGAATCTGAAATTTTCCATAATTTATGTGATGAAAAAGGACCAACAATTACTGTTATTAGTGTTAAAAATACCAATGAAATACTTGGAGGATTTAATCCTTTAAATTGGTTATCGGACAGTGTTGAATATGTTGAAACTGATGATAGTTTTATTTTTTCTTTTGATAAAAATAAATTAACAGATTTTATATTTAGTAAGGTCGTTGATGGTAAATACGCGATATATAATAGAAGTATTGGACCAGATTTTGGGCATAATAATTCAGATTTAAGGTTAATATTAAATAATAAAGAAGGTCAATGTTATAAGAATAGTTATAAAAAATTAATTAGAAAAAATGAAGGAACATTTGAAATAGATGATTATGAAATTTTTCAAATTATAAATAAATCGACTTAAAGAGAATAATTTTATTTACTGTAAATTCAAAGATGTATAATAATTTAATTAATGAAAAAAATAAAATAAAAATAAAGATTATATAAATTTTAATTATAATACAATTTTTATACAATTTCATTACAAATAGAATTTAATTTGTGCGTTAACGATTCTAATGACCATCATGATAAAAAATTTTAAACCCCCTATTATTTATTGTATTCGGCACTAATTTGAAATTTAGATTTCAGATTTCAAACCAATAAATTATATAAATTTATTTTTTTTTAATGAGAGGGAAATGTTTAAAAAGCGGGGAAAAATTGATGTCACGCCGTAGTAATTCATACTAACAAAAAAAACATATATAATATATCGTAATCAACTCCAACCAACTACGCCTAGTCCCAACTTTCCACAAACACTGCATCCTCGTAATTATATCTTCTGTATTCATAATCTTCATAGTACTCTTCGTATCCGTTGTATTCATTGACTTCGACGTCGACGTCGACTTCGACTTCGACTTCATCATCTACGAATTCACATGGCTGATTAAAAGTTATAACTTGAAATACTTCATAATCTTCTATTTCAAATACCCCTTCAACTTGTCTAATTAATTTTTCATAGCTATTTTTGTGACATTGACCTTTTTTCGCATCACCTTCTAATAAACGTAAATCCGAAGTTTTTTCCCCAAAATCTGGACCACGATTTCTATAGACTGCATGAGTTTCATTAACAACTATACTAAAAACAAATTTTTCCAGTTCTTTCTTATCCAAAGAAAAGATAAAACATTTATCAGTTTTACCTTCACATTTCGGATTCCAATCTAAAGGATTATAACCTCCTACTATTTCATCACTATTTTTTACGCTAGCGATAGTAATGGTAGGACCTTTTTCATCACAATTTTTGTGAAAATTTTTTATAGTAAAACCATCCCTACTTCCACGTACTAATAATTGAAATTCAAAAGTACAATTTTGATTGTCATTTGTCATCTTAATTAAATTTCCAAGTAAAAAAGCATGAGAAGGAGTAATAATTTTGGAATTAATATCTATTTTAAATCTTGAATGAGATTCTTCGTTAAAAGAGTAATGTTCAAGTATTTGAACATAAAATTCTTTATCAAAAATATCTTTAAATGGTTTGATAATATTACAAAAATTTGTTAAACTAATTTTTTCAAAATCAATATGTGTAATAAATGGATTAATTATCGTTCCGAATATTGTCATTTCATTATTCGTCCATTCTTTTGTATTTTTTGGTAATTCATTAGATTGTCCAATTGCCCATTCTATAAGTTTATCCCAAATTTCAATAGGATTCAATCTTTGATTATATTCTGATAAAAAATTAAGGAAAGTATCTTGTTGAATTGTTACAAAGTCATTTGCCCTAAGAATTAAGGATGGATCCTCATTAATGCTTTTTTCGTAAAATTGTGTCAACTTTTCAAATTGACTAAGTTGATTTACGGTTTTTTGAATAAGAATAAAGTTATGTTTTAATGACCGGTCATTATTAAGAAGGAATTTTTCGGTATGTTCACTAAATTCATTAAGATTTAATTCATCAGCTGCAATTAAAACTGCAACATTTGTTCTTATATCATAATCACTAAGTTTGATAACTCCGCTATAAATGAACCTATAAAATTGAGATAAAGTATGATGTATTTCGAAAAAATAAAAAGTATAAATTTTTTTAAAAAAAGTATAATCAAAGTTAAAATTTTTTTCTCACTTTATAAGTATATCGAATACTTCAACTGAAATATTTGGTTTATGTAAGGT
>JADRCO010002499.1:0-13424 GCA_021464525.1 Rhizophagus sp. LPA8_4_AMF
CGAGTCGGATATATTCTCCAAACACGACCGAATCCGACCCGGTAGGAGCACTATTCAAATTTATTGTTTTTTCAGTTTGATTTTTTTTTTGTATTATTAATATTATTTTTTTTTTGTTCTTTTTTTTCAAAATCGAAAATAAACTTTTTAATAATTTTTTTTTTTTTTTTTTTTTTTTTTGATACCAAAAAATAAATTCTTTATTCCTTTTAATCATACTTTTCTTTATTTTTTCAGTTCAATACCGAAAAATAATTTTTTTAATCAGTTTTTTATTTTCAGTTACCGAAAATAAATCTTTTTAAATATTCTTTTTATTTCAGTTTTCTTTTTCAATAACGGAAGATAAATTTTATTTTTAATTTTTTATTTTCAGTTTTCAATTCCAAAAATAATTTTTTTTAATATTTTTTTTCGGTCAAGTAGTTGAAAAATAAAATTATTTATCTCATAAATTTACTAAATAAATAACCGATAACGCCTGCTAGAATTACGTAATGTTGGCAATTTTCCAAAGATGACACTATATACTTATCGTATGATTATCATTATTTCTGAACCGAAAAATTAAAATTTCATCATTTAATAAGATTCTTTTTTATGATAAATATACTGTATGTGCATAATATTGGTTATTTAGGCCACTCCTCTTCCATAATTAATAATAATTAAATTTGAGTTGTTTTATCCGTTAACCAAATAGTGATAGTATTTATCGCGAATTTTAAATTTATGATTTTTCTAGAAAGCTTATTATTAAACAAATGTGAAAACAAATAAAATGAGAATTAAATTTTAAAGAAATATAATATACTGTACAGTGTAATAAATAATTGAAATCCTCATGTAAGCATGTTCAAACATTCATCTATATTTGTCCAAACCAGCATTGCTTTTCATAAGTTTCTCGTTCAAAAAAAAGATTTTTGAAAATAAGGAGATTTTTTTCTTGCCGATGAATTAACATGCTTGTAATACATAATAAGTTCAATCTTTTAATTTTATAAATAAGAAATTAAATTATATAACAGATAATGAATTTAATTAATTTTGATTAATAAAGTAACTAAAGTATGCTATTTTTTTATAATCGATAACTATAATGAATATTATGTAATATATAGTACATGATATTACCGCAATATAAAGTATATCAAGTGTTATTATAATGACTTTTAAATCTATTACCTTAATTTCCGATAGTAATTAGTTGTGATTGTAACACTTTATTAATTTATTATATAGGAACGAATCCCAAATCAAATAAATAAATAACAAATAGATAAATATATTTCAGCGAGTTAGAATCTGACTAAATAAGGTTTAAGTTTGAAACTTGGTGCGAAATTATAATTTCGGTTCGAACGAATATATGAGCGAAATATCAGCTTGTAAATTACTGTAATTATATGTGTGTCACTATGCTCCATATTAAGGTCGTACCAACTTTTTGTTAACTTCCCTTTTCCTAATCTTTCCCAAAATTTATTGTATATTCTATATAATTTTCAGTAATTCGTAAGTGTCAGTTATTTAAAGAATACTATTATTAATGGTAATAAGCAATTAAACCGTGTTATACAAGATGTTATTTCTACTTTAAACAAATAAAATACTGGCACGGAATTATCGGCATGTGTCGTAATTAACTTTACATGTATGATATACATGATTTCATGTAAACCAATGATCTGTAATAAGCAAGTTTTCGTCTTTCGATTTTGGGAATCTAAAATTCATTATGCAGAGAAATACAATTCAGAACAAAAATATCACCATGAAAAAAACATTACTAAATTGATTATTTTTATAGTTGAACTAGATTAATACTGATGAAATAGGTTAATATCTTCATTTGTGATTCTTCTATTTTAAAATTTTTTATAAAATCAATAGAAGCGTGTAACATTGATATGAATTTTAATTTTTATATTCGCTTACTAATATTATTAACTAATTATTTTGATTAATTGTATCAAAAAGTTAGATTATCATAACGAAACACGAATGGAACTACTGTACTCTAATGCGATCGGCGTGCAATTTTTGTTAGTCACGTGCATAACATTATTATTGAACATATCAAAATATACCAAAAAAAATTTCATTTATAAACTAAGAATCAAACTTGGCTCAATTTTCAGTATAATTTATAATCAATTTTGTATTTATTTTTTTCGTTTTTTTTCTTTGTAAAAATTCCTGAGAATTACTGTTCGTGTATATTTTGCAAATTTAGTAATACAATAACGTACATAGCATAGTTGTAACTTTGTTAAAAATGTAACTTGTTATTTAATGGTATAATATTAAAAATTTGCATAAAATTAATTTTTTTTTTTAAAAAAAAAAAAAAAGAAATATTTTTACTAATAAAAATTTTATATAAGCGTATATTATGAATTTTAATAGACGCATCTAACAAATTTTAGTAATGTTATTTTACAAATTACAAATAAATAAACAAATTATGTATTTTTTTACAAAATTAACAAATTAAATATTTCTATTATTCAATTTTTTTATTTCCTATTAAATAATTAAATATTTTGACTAAAATTTTATAGTTTTTTTTCGAAAAGGTGCAACGCAGATCACGGGAAATCACTGGGTTCAATTTCTCGCTTTTGTTTCACAACAAAAAGAATCTCTGATTTATTTTTTTAACAGGTTAAATTAAATTATTAATTAGTAAGATTATAATTATTCCTGAAATTATTGTTTAATTAAGATAAACTTTAAAGTAAAAAATGAAGCCTTATAGTGTAACTAGGGATGGCAAAAAACATGATTTAAAACATTTTTGGCGTTTTAAAACATTGTTTTAAAAATGTTTTAAAACATTAAGCACTTTATTAGTCTTTACAACGTAATACAAATTTACAATAAAATTTATTTATAATTTTTTAAGCACTTTATTCGTCATTTACAAACTATCTTCGCTAATATTTTCTAATTATTAAGCATTTATTATATTTCCAATAAAATTATTTAATTTCCGTTATTTTAATAAAATTTATTAGTTTTCATCACTTTCAAACCAAGTATCAATAAGAATAAAACTTTATTTAATATAATCAAAAATAAGGTGGTCCTAAACTTTTTGCGCGGGAATGTATATTTCTAATCTAAAGTTTCAACGTGTATTAATACCAAGAATCCAAAGGTAAATCTGCAAAAAAATGAAAAGAAATATTAACAAAACATTATTTAAGTAAATTCCACTTCACCAATCTTCTTTGGAATTCTTAAATTTTGATAGAAAAGTTTGTTTATTCATTAACGCAATTTTATTTTAATTGTTTTAATACAACTTTGTTTTAAATCACGTGCCATCCTAAGTGTAACGTGAAGGAATAAAACCCATGGAAGATACATTTTTAATTTCTTTATTCTAATTAAGATGAAAAGAAATATTAAAAAAAATTTTTTAAAATAAAAATAAAATAAATGGTAATTACATACTTTACTAAATTCTTTATATTTCATAGTAATTCCATCGTAATTACTGATTATCAAATTATTTTACGTCCCATTATATCATATCATTTTTTCGTCATCAATATATATTAACCCACCATCCGTAGAGAAACTGGCCGCGGATTCAATGCATAAAGCTTGAAGTTTAAAGTATATTCTAAAGAATAAGCTTAAGCATAAGCTTAAGCATATATCGATATAATATTATAAAAACTTCAGAAAAGTCTAAACTATATACAGTATTGAATTTCTTGGTTAGCTTGATCATCAAATAAATTAATTAAGACAACACTACAATTAAAGTTATAAAAAAAAAAAATAATATATGTCACTTTTTTTGAAAGTAAAAATTTTTTTCTTTTAATTTAAAATAAATTTTTTCATTTAAAATAAATAATATCTTGGTAATTCAATAATATTATTTAGAATTTTTTTAATTTTTTTTCTAATCATGGTTTTTTACATTAACCAAGTTTCTAAAAAAATATATATAAATATTTTTACAATTCGATAATATATCTATAAAGAAATACGATTATAAAATATAAAAAAAACTTTACATTTATAATCACTAATATAAAAATGCTTGGACCAATATATAATTGGAGACACCTAATTATTCTATATATTACGCAATACACCATTTCCTATCGTCATACCTTATTTTTAAGATATTCATATAAGAATTTTAAGAAAACAACCATTTATATTTTATTAATTCAAGCATTTTAATAACCTTATCACATTTTTAACTATTTTTAATATTTTTAAGATAAGCCCGTGCCACCTACCATTTATTAATGCGAATTTTAAAAAAAGTTTATTCTGCTGTGAATTATTGTTTTTTTATTAATTATCCTATGAATTTGGAATTATCACAAAAAAATTCTTAATATACACACGAAACAAATATGTCAAATAAATTCGTCATTCAGAAATTACAAAATCAAATTGAAACCTGTAAGATGTTACCATTTTTGTTGAGAAAAATTAAATCTGTAGAATTTTCTTACATATTCTAAAATTCTACATAAATGAAGAATAATATTTATAAAATTTTATAATTGATTACAAACTGGTCTATCCTATAAAAAGTAAAAAAGATAATACTCTATAATTCCAGTGATCAAATTATAACATAAGATAAAAAAGCAAGAAATAAACTAACGAATGTAATACTGTATATTTCTACTTATAAATCATTCATTTCCTTATCTTTCATTTCTATTAATATTTGCCGCAAAGTAGTTTCATCAATGGGTTTATTAGTAATATCTTCAATATTGAGTTCTTTTAATAACATTTTCTTCATTTCTGGGAATTCATCAGTGTTCCATTCACCTTTATTAATCATTTCTTTAATTTTTTTTCGAGTATTATCTACGTTAGCATGATAATATCTTATAATAAATTTATGTGTTAATAAAATGGATAAATTATTTAAAAAGCAAAATAGGTTTACATACATTACTTCAGGGAACCATGCATTCCAACGTCTTTGATGTGGTAATAGGTAAAATAATTCAATTTCAGCCAAAATCTATAAATATTAAAAACTTTAGTACTCTTATAATAATTTAAATAAGGTGACAACATACCTCAGCTTTCTGTACTAAATATGAAACTCTGTCATTATCTTTTTCAATTGCATTATTAAGTAATCCAATAAACAAATTCATAAGATACACAAAAATCAACAGTGTGAATAAAACAATCAATATTACAAGTGATGAATTATTTGTATATGACCAATTGGAGAATGCACTTGAATCACCTAAAGTAATCAAAAATTTAACAAAATTAAAAATTTGGTGAAACATCAAAACAAAGCACATAATTTTTCACATACCTGTTAAGAATAAATACACTGCAAAAATAGCAGTTCTAAAATCTATAAACATGTTTGTTTTTTCATCAGGTGGCTGAATAATATATGCATTAGGATCAATGGTTCCATTTTCAAATACTTGATTATAACTAGAAACCATATTCCAGGGATTATTCGGGTCATTGTTTTTAGTACGTGTTTCAAATGAAAATTGAGATCTTGGTACTAATAAAATATAAAATGCATGTGCAAAACTTATTATTATAATAAATAAAACAACTAGAAAAGAGATAATCTGTTTTGCAACACTTATAATTATTGCAAAATATACACCAAAACGTTCAAAAGCTCTAAAGAATAATAAAAATTTTATATCTAAAAATAAGCATGAAAAGGAAAGTAATGGAATTATATCGATTTCACTTGTTTGAAGCCAAAGAATAGAAGTGAAAATTGGAAGCACATATGCAATTACATCTATAATGTTAAATAAATAATTAATTCCACATTTTCAAATATTGTGAAAATATTAAAGAAATATATATACCAAACATATTCCAAAAATCTTGGATCCATTTTTCAATATCATAAATAATTTGGCGAACTTCAAAACTAAGATGAATAAATCCAAGTATAATTGAAGCAATTAGAAGTTTATTTCGAACATCATCATCAATATTAGTGATTGTTGCAGCTGCAGTAAAACATCCAAGAAAGGCCATAAATACAATCCAAATGATTACATAATAATATCTTCCATAATTATTCCACTTAAAATTGATTAGTGATTCACCATTCCATGTTTTATAAATATCTCTATTTATTATCTTAACAAATGGACTGGGCTGAGGCTGTATTAATTCCTTAAACCAATCGTAATCTTTTGGATAGTTTACAAACTTAATATAAGGATTCATAAAAATAAGTGTTGGTATTTTTTTGTGCTTTGAAAATTTTTTAGCAACTTTAAAATAAATTAAGTTACATTTTGATAATATATAAATTGTAGCAAAATAAATGGGCAATATTAAATGTGTTATTAAATATTGAATAAAACTTGAGTGACTTTCATATAAACTACTCATTAATTCATTGTGCTTAAACCATAATATAGATTGAACAAAAATAACCATATGAGGATATTGAAAAGAAAAAAGATGTAGATTGTTGTTTCGATATTCCATACTATAAGTGAGCGAATCAATGACCATTGTTGTTTCTAATGAATATCTTTCAATATACTCTGGATAAAATTCATTCACTAATGGCATGGTAGAAGTAATGATACTTAAAAACATCCTATTATTTCCTAAATCTTCTTTAAAATGACTTATACATTTTTTATAGATTTCATCTAATAATTCCAACTTATGATTTTTAACTGCAAATTTACATAAATCAACTCCATATTTTAAAAGAATTTCCTTATTATTTTTTACACCTGAAACCCATTCGTCATTACATTCAAAACTTTCATAATTTGGTGAGGGTAAATCAGCTTTTGAAAATACTTCATTATAAAAATATGTTAATTTTTCCTTATTGTATAGTGAGACATAAAAATAATAAAAATAGTTTAAAGAAATGGATCTGTCATTCTCATTAAAGTGGTAAATTAATAAACCAACATTTGTTAATATAATGATATCATTTTCGTTTAATAACTTAATTACAGGTTTTATTAAATTATCATTCAATTTTTCATATCTTTCGCGAATTAAGACCCACTCATTTTTAACATCTTTCTTTTTAGAAACTAATAGTTTCAAAGTTTTCTGATAAGAATATGTTATAATTTCCCATTTAATTGAATTTTGAATAAATTGTTGTTTTTGTTCAGAATTAGGTTTTAAAATGTTATATTCTGGTTCAGAGTTCGATATGGCTTCTTTAAATAATCCATGTATAATACCTATATATGAATTTAGGAGAATATGTGAGTGATCATATGTCTTATTCATATCCTCGTCAATCTTAACATTATCATCATCAAAATACTGATTTTCTTTCGCAATTTCATCATCGACTAAAGAATTTACATTTGATATCATTTCTTCAAAATCAGTCATCCAAACATCTCCATCCAGAAATCTAAATGCGTATTTGTTTGTAGTTAGAGTATTAACATTCGTATTATTCTCAAGTTCAGTGATTCTAGTATAGCATAACCACTTTTTCCAATAATTTTTCGTGATGGAATCCCAAAATTCACTACTTGGTGTATAAATGAATAAAGGGAATAATAGAGAAAATAAATCAGGAAGTTTCATAAGCTTACGTAGTTGATAGGCTAAATAATAAGTAATGTTAATAAAGTTTAATAATATAGTACGGCAATTTTTAATTTTAAAAAAAGAAAATTGCTAAAGCTCATCAATGGTGATGGACACCATACCAGCATTATGATGTACTTTTGGCCAGAATTAAAAATCTAATAAAACACTGGCCGGCATTACATCATAAATTCACCACATGTGACCGTCACCGCTGGTGATATTTAGCAATACCCTTAAAAAAATACATTACCATTATTTAGTTCCAAAGAGTCAATAAGAATTCCTAATTCAACCGAATAAATACTAATTTTATCGTTGATTCTCGTACAAACAAACTTCTCATTACTGAAAATTTTGATATTATTGTTGATATATTTTACAAGTTCCACACCCTCATGTTTTATCTCTTTGTCAATAACCAATATTTTTGTACTTTTTTCGGTAACAAGATCAAATTCATAAATGATATTATTTAAAAATAAATAAACTTTGTCATATTCTGTTATGCTAATAAAATGAACTTCAAATAATTTATATAGTCTTTTACAATTCCATATGTTATTTTTAGTTTGAGTAGAATAAATAAAAACGATTCCACGTTGATATACAATAAATTCACGTTTTAAGTTAAATGTGCAATAATCGATAAGTTCCAAAGATCCATCATTTATACCTAATTTAACCTTTTGAGGATTATTCATCATATCGTATGTTTCTAATGAAATATCAGATATAATTGAATAATTATTAATTACCGTTAGATAAATATTAAAATAACAATTAAATTATTAATAATAATAATTAATAATAATTGATAATTACAACTTACTTAAACCATTAACGTTATCAATATACGCAATTTTCTTATCATCAGAAACATATATTTGTTCGTAAGTGAATACGTTATTGATTGTGAATTCTAATTTAAGTTCACCTTTATCTACATCAACATTCCAACCGACAATCGAATGATCAACTTTACTATAAGTAACGAGATAATTTCCATTTGGAGATATTTTTATCATCTCAATAGGTTCACCGTTATGTGGATTATCGTTATAGTGATTATCAATTTTATCGTTATTTGTATCGTTATTGTTATCAATTATTTCATCGATTTCTATGACAATTTCATCCATTTGACTCATTTTATAATGAAGAATTTTATTTTAAGAAGAGGAGCTAATCCAATGATTAACATTCTTAAATGAAACCGTCTACTGTCCCGATTTTATAATATTTAATATAAGCTAAAGTAGCACAAAAATTTATTATTACGAAAAGCAAATCTGGCGTATCATGCAATAAATGTTGTACTAAAAAAAAATAGATGCTATTTAGTTAAATATTATTCACTTTTTCCTCTTGTAGCGAATAAATTCATATTCGTAACTTAAACATACCCAAAACCTTAGTTGGATTTGGAAAGTTTGAATTTTGACTAGTACAGAATTATCTAATTTCTTTGCACAAAAAAAATTTTTTTATTGTGCAAAGTTAATCGAGCGATGATCATCAACTAGTGTAACTGACGTCATCGCAAAAAAATGAAAATTTTAAACTAAAAAGCTTAAAAAGTAAATTATAAATAACGCTATGCTTAGTGGGCTTTTTGTTCAACATACTCAACATACTCTACGCCCTATGTTAAGCTTTAATTTATGTTTATGATTATCGTACCACAAAAGTTTCAATTTAAATTTTTACAACCAATAAAATTTGTGGCTTTTCGGCATGACATAATATTCATATTATTGTATTAATTATTATACGAATACTTTTTTAAAAAAATTCATTTGTTAATAACAGCATTATAAAAAAATTATTAATTAAACGAACTTTTTATTATAAAGCCTAAAAAATCTGTGCTAAGTCATTGTTTCATCTTAGTTTTATTTATAAGTTAACGTACATTTTCATAATACACTAGTTAATGAGTTGAAATCCGATCAAGCTTAGAAACTGCTAGAAGGTTCTCTAAATGGGGAGTATTGAAAATAGCAAAATCATATACTTATATGTAAGGTTGATATAAATTTTAATAAAACGTCACATATGTACCAAACTTTGTAAATTTTGTAATCATTCTTAACGAACCAAATAATACGTAGCAGGTAGTAAAACGTCAGAAAAAAGATTTAATTAATACGATTTTTTTTTATATATTGCAAATATTGTAAAATAAAAAATTCGAAAATCTTTAATATATAATAAAAAGTTAGAGTAACAAATAAAAAATACATAAATCATATAACTATGGCGTTGAGCGTCATGGCGTGTTTTACAATTTTCGAAACGTTATATACACTTAAAGTTTCTATCAATTATGAATGAATGTTCCTCACGTCTTATCAAGAATATTGCATATTTTATTCATTATTAAAATTTCGGTCATAATTGAAGTATAATTTTTAATTTTCCTTATAATGAATCCAAAGGTATCTTACTTGATCGATGAGATTCTTAGTTATTGTTATGATTTTATTGTTTCATGCGATAATAATTGTATGTTAATATCAAAACGGGAATATTCACATATTTAAACTAGAAGGTTACTTCTTGGGAAAAATAAGAATATATTATAGTTTGTTATTAGCAACTAACTTTACTTTTACAGTATATGACTTATGTTTACGGCTAAAATCTTCAACGACAACAAAAATGACATTTACAGCAGTTAGCGAAAGTCGAAATAAAATATATAAGAAAGTTAAAACTATGTAGGAAGAGAAAATAATATTATTAACTTACCTAGATGAATAATCAAAAAATACTTGTAGGGACTCGTATCAAAAAGTGAGACTTCGAAACTTTTAGCTTGCATCCAATTGCAGTGTAACGGACCTCTTTCGCTTCGACAGATGCTGTACGATAATATGTATGTTTCGTCGTCAGGTAGAATAGGAGTGTTTGCTTAATCTTCAAAAGTGGAGACAATTTGTCACCCTCAAGCTCCTCGTAAGAACTGCGTGCTCACTTGAAAGCATGTCACATATACTTATTTTTAAAAAAAGTTTTTTTGATTTTTTTAGCTAATAAATTTGATTGATGATTAGTGTGAGCGAAAGTGATTTAAATGAAATTTAAAATGGAGTCAGAAATTTGATTCGTGATTTTGAATTATTTATTTAGTTCCATAAAGTGATTACAGTGTCGCTAGGCTTATGAACACAAAAGTCACGTTGTCGAAAAATTTTAGCCGCACGTGATGTCGATAATTTTATTAATATTAATAATCATACTTCGCAAAATTTAATGAATTATTATTAATGTTATTAGTTAGAAAAAAATAAATTTCAGTTTTTTGCTTTATATTATATAAAAATTTAACGTTTTGCATATAAAGATTTAGTTTTTTTTTAATATCCTGATTAGAATTTAAATAATCATTTTTTATTCATGAAGATATTAAGTGCTAGGATAAAAAATGTCGGGATGATGAGTGTCGGGATTTTGAATTTTTGGGATTATAATTTGTCAGGATTGGGTTATGTTATAATGGGATTCTGAATCTTGTTTAGAAATCACTGGTCACTGTTGAATAAATTCGGAAAAAATATACACATTTTATTCTGCTGATCATGAGGTCATTTTGATTATTTTCAACGTGACGTATACAGTATACCCTATAAAAAATTTTATTCGAATATTTCCATTATTTCTCCGTGGCTTTCGTAAAAATTCCATGAATATGATACATTCACGGAAAAACATGAAAATATAAACATTTTTTTACAGGGATAAATGAATAAATGAATTTTTATATCATTAAGTTAATACTTAAAAGAAATCAATAATGTATAAATTTCTTTTAGCAGTGCCTCTCCGCTGTCTCTCCTCTATATGTAATAAAGAATCTCAAAAATATCCGGAATTTTGTATGGACACTTTGGATTCATAGTAGATTACGGAAAAGTCTCATGTAACCGTCATGTAGATTTTTCCTTTTATGGCTAATTTATGATAATTCTAGTCTTAGATGCTGGTTGGCATTATTATAATTCCGGACCTGTAAGAGATAGTACTTAGAGCTAATAGTACAGTACTTACTTAAGGATACATAGTTTAATACAAATATACTAATTGATGATCATCTCTTGATTAACCTTTTCACATTAAAAATCTAGTGTTCTGAAGGGTTGATTTTACTTTTTTCTTGGTCTTTTTTATTTTCTTAAATGTTTAATAAAATCATATTAGTACTTGGTTAAATATTAGTAATGACTTCATCATTAGTTTCAATCATTAATTTGTACTGGCCATTGCTTGTGCAGTTAGTTTCATTCCTATATAATGAAGCTGTTGACTAAGAGTATAAGAAAAAAGCTGAACCATCTGATGTTATTGTTAGGGTATTTAATTGACTCAAAAAAAGTAATTCGTTCAAAATCGATTAACCTTGATTGATCACGTGCAATCAGTATTTTGATCATTTAAAACTATATTTAATGCGGAAATTAGTTTTTTATGCACTACGCACTACATTAATACAATTACATAATCGATCAAATTGGAATATTGGATAAGTTAGATTGATATTTTGTATTAGTGAGAATTAAAAAAATAATTTTTGTTTATTAAATTTAACATGTGCAAAGAATTATTTTTAAGTATCCTTATTATAAAAGTAATAAACTATTTTGTTTATAATATTTTAAGAATAAATATTGTTCTTCTCTATCTCTCAGTGCGACGCGATGATCTGATTGGATGTACGCGGCGCAGGGCAACCTGACATTTCAAATGTGCAATCACAGAAAGTTCCCTGATATCAATATACATATCGTGAAGAACAGTGAATTTTAGGATGATATTTATTTACAGCTTTATTAAAATATTATGGTCCCATTAGCCAAAAAAAAACAAGGATATGAAAAATATCGTCAGAAAAATCGGCAGGTTTGAAAAGTACCATCAAAAACCAATTAGTAAGTATAAGCATCAGCTATTTACATTAACGCATTGTTAGGTCAGTTCTTTAACGCTTAGAATAATAAGCAATTAATTTGTTTATGCAAGCAGAAGGTTTGTATATTAGAAGGTAAACAAAATAAACTGTATAACGAAGATCCAATCAGACGTGTAGTATAGCACTGTACGTCGGCATATACTTCCAACACAAATAAAGGATTCAAACAAAAACCAAATTTACTTTTCGTTTATTTCAATAAACACTAATTGAGATAACTATTACGTATTTCAATAAACTTAATTATTCTGTTATTATCTGTTATCTGAACGTTATCTGAAATAAATATTACTACAAATTCGACTTATATTATAACTAAAATTACATGTAATACATATCTAATACGTTCAATATGTTAAATATGTTTACGTCGACTAGAAACCAATGATCACGTGACAGTATAAACCGTTCCTCAACAATAACCAAATTATTGATTGTTATTTATATGAATATTTATTTAATCAGATAAAGAAGAAAAATAAAATATAAAATATACATTTTAATAGAAAATAAAATATTTAGAAATTACTTATATATAACTATAACAAAGTATATACTATATATTTAATATAAAAACTATAAAAATTCGAAAAATTTAATTGATATTTTCGTTGGAATATTTGTTGTATAAGTAACTTATCACTCGATTTTGCTTTTTAATTTCGATTTAAAATTCGGTTAAAATCTTTCCGAAAGGTTTTAATGTTAAAAGATTTGGATTTGATTTCACGTTTTCTCATTAATTCAAAGAAGTCCGGTATATAAGTTTGTGCGAATGACGAATAATAATACTATTGAAAAATATATATATTAAAACGGTATATTATAATATTATATTATAAAAAAAAAAAAAAAAAAAAAATTTTTTTTT
>JADRCO010002500.1:0-13423 GCA_021464525.1 Rhizophagus sp. LPA8_4_AMF
ATAATTAATGTACTCTCGTTATAGTGAAGTAGCCAATCAAATTGCTTAAAATCTTCACTATAGCCCTATAGCGAAGTTAAAGTCCAGAACCTAGGGTTCACTATATCAAGGGTTGACTGTATATAAGAAATCAAAATTAAAATAAACGAAAAAAACATTGCAATATTTAATTATTTATACAATAAATTCAATAATGAATCATCGGATTTATCATCGATATTAATAAAAAATTCAAAAGTAAAAATAAAATTTTAGATCTTTATAAATTAATAAGAATATACTTTTAATTCCTTGATTTTTGAATAAGTAAATCTCAACTGTTCCCCAAAAATGACATTTTGTTGTTCATTTGGCATCGGATTTAATCAACGATTTTAATTTTCTTTGTCACGCGCGTGAGTTTATTCACACGGTTTTTATCATATTTATAAGAGTTATTAACTTAAATCATTTAACTATAGCTTTCCGCTGTCCAAAACATATAAAAAACAATATCAGTTATAATGTAAATATGGGATATATATCTCACATAATTTTATCGGAAGTAAGTCCAAGATAATTAGGTTCATTAAATTTCATTTATGTTCATAAATCAAAAATTCATGAAATATTTCGTAATAAAATGATTGTTCTTTAAGAATGTTCTCATAGATTTATTAATTGAAAATTTATATTGTCACGCGTAAATAAAGTATTATGACCATTTTTTAATAAGACCAATACCGTTAATTCATAAAAAATTTGAATTCCTACTAATAGGATTTTGACAGACTGATATGTGGCTAAATAATTGATATTTACATATTATTAATATTAATTAAAAAACTTTTTTTTTTTATCAATGAATTTTTTTTTTTATCAACGAAACGTTGTTTATGATTTTTTATTAAAGAATTCTTTTGATTTTTATTTATTTTTATAAAAAAAAAAAATAACCGAATAATAATAATAGTGAATTATAAATTAGGATCAAAAAAAATATATATATATAGTATATATTGATATTTTATTAAGGTTATAAAAATTAACAATTATTTAAGTGTAATAATATAAAATCGGAATTCCTTTAAAGTACTCAGTAAAACCATCTGATCTAATTAACAAAATTACAAGAATTTTGGAATGTTTATTTTTTCAAAAAAGAAGAAATAATAAATCCTACAGTATATATCCGATATCATAATTGTTATTTATCACTGTTTCAAAATAGTGTGCGCATTTCAATATGCATGTAAACTCATACAGCGACCCCTCCAAATTTCTCCGGGTTACAAGAAAAATATATTGTTATGTTATGCTGGAACGTACTGTAAATCATTTTCAATAAAAATTTAATAATTATATTTATTAGTGCAGGAGAAAAATTTTTATTTACATTATGGTTTAATATTTTAGTACTTAATAACCTTATTTCTTTGAGCAATTAACAGAACGATATTACTTTTAGAATATTTATAATTCCATCCCTATTTTCACGAATAGATCTAGTTAATGTTTGATCGGGGTGCTCAAATTATTTGAGAAACATAATCTATACGCGTTTCTAAAAGAGTACCTTTTCTCTGTATTATTATTATAAAGCATCATTAATTTCAATTGGTTTCGTATATTACGTATATTAAAAATTAGTAGAAAGTGTTTTATGTTTATAACATTTTTGATGGCTGATTAAAGTTTGAAGAATTTTCCAAAAAATGGTTTCGGTTCCATTTTTTTGAACCGGAACTGATTTTTCAAACCGAAAATGTTTTCGGTAAGGTTTTTAACTAAATAACGTTTTCGTCTAAAAGTTTGACTCGAAACATTGTTCTTAAACTGAAAAATGCTTCCAGTAAAATTTTATATAAGAATCGGATCAGAAATTCGGAGCTTTGTAATAGATTATTTCGCACTATATTATCTATTAATTATATATATATACATTTATATTTTAAAAACAGGATTACAAATTAAGTATTTATAAAAAAAATATAGAATTTCCTCTTACAAGTCAATAAGGATTATTAAAGAATCCATAAAATTACAGATTTTTAAGGATTTTAAAGAAATTTATGATCCATGTTTCAAAAAATTTACTGATAAATCCAACGATTAATTTTGAGTTCAATTAGCAAAACTTAATGATAGATCTAAAGTTATATTTAATAGAAGGGTATTTCATGGGGCTATTAAAGAGATTGTTAACATTAAATTTTATCTAGGGAAATTATTAAATCTTTTGTAAATAAATATACAAAGATTAAGTAAACAATATATTTGGATTATTAATGTTAACTGACATTCTTTTTTTGATTTTTTTTATAGGTATTGATATCGTGGGACAGTACCCACATAGGGGGGGTACTATGGGGGGTTTAGTAATGGCATTGTTCTTCTAGGGATTTTTCGATATCAAAATCAATCTGTGCGACATCGATTTCTCATATATATCCCAAATTTCCCAATATACAAAAAAAAAAAATATTTTTTTTCTCGTTTCTTCGTTGTCATACAAAAAATTCGCACAAAATGTCTACTTTTACTATTTCTGGGCCACAAATCAGACTTTGGTGTCTTATTCGAGGAAAAAATTCCGCTTTTTATGTTAATATTGGAAGTGATAATTTTATTATTGACCTCAAAAAAACTATCAAAGTCGAGAA
Source organism: Rhizophagus sp. LPA8_4_AMF (assembly GCA_021464525.1). Classification (NCBI taxonomy): domain Eukaryota; kingdom Fungi; phylum Glomeromycota; class Glomeromycetes; order Glomerales; family Glomeraceae; genus Rhizophagus; species Rhizophagus sp. LPA8_4_AMF. Next base: position 2,643 of record JADRCO010002500.1, read on the forward strand.
ACAAACCGATTTTTTTAACATTGACGCCGATAACCTCGTTCTATGGAGAGTAAAGATCGATCAGGATCAAATTAGGGCCGTTTCTATTGATGATATGTTAAATGATGAAAGCATATTAGAAATTTCAGGATTAACGGTTGGAGAAGTCTTTAAAGACACCGAAGGAAACAGCATTAGAGTTATCGTAGAGCGCCCGTTCACGCCGGTGAGTCATAACAATATTTAACGTATTTTTTTCGTCTTCTTTGTTATATTTGCCAATAATAACGAGTGCTTAATTTGTGCTTTTTTCTTTCCTGCATCTTATCATCAAACCCGCTCAAAAAAACACATTCGTGTTATCGTAGAAACCGGTAAGTAAGTCGTAATTTAATTTGGCCAACGCAAGTGAACGCGTTTGACTTGATTTTGATAGTCATTATCACTTCATTGTCGTTTGTATTTAATTCTATTATTACATATTCATATAATATTTATATATTTTAAACTAACCAAATTCTTTATTTAAAAAATTATTTAATCATATAGAGAGTAAGTTATATATTTAATTCTACGTTATGTCATTTTTTCACTGTTATTTCATTTCTAACTTGTACCTTACATCCCAAAATCAAGAAATAAAAGAATTAGAAGCAGCCGTGGCGAAGCTTCGTTTGCAACTTGGTCATGGGCTTGGCTATAAACCTCCAGACGAACTATTGGATCAATCGATTCCACTCTCTGATGCGGACATCAAACAGCTAAAGCGCGAGCAAGGTTATCTTTTCATTTTCAAGATCTCAAAATTGAAATTCATGGCTTATTCTTTTCTTCATTATAGAATACAGGGAAACTATCAATATTGGTCGTAAAACGAACGCTCCTTCGGCTTGTGCCAAGCCTGCTAATTTCTTCACCGATCAACTAAAGAATCCAATTCTTAACGGTCGGCCCCTTATGCATACTGGCCCTCCTATTACTATTTACAATAGAGTCTTTAGCCAATTCCTTGAAGATTTTAGGAATACGAATACACAAATACCTCCCAACATATTAGAGTGGACTATAGAAGTTATTTCCGCAGCAACAGATAGATATGCCGTTAAAGATGACCGTATGGCTAAAATGAGAGAGGTACTTTCAGAAAAACTTGGCACCATATCGGTGATTAGTTACGGGAAAGGTTGCAAGTGTGATGGGGTAATAACGACAAAAGCAAGCATTTACGATGCTTATATTGCATTCTTTGAAGGGAAGAATGAGATTGGATCTGGTGATGCTGATCCCAGTATTCAAGGGGCAATATATTACCGAGACTATTGGTCTCAATCATCAGTATGTTTAATTTTAATCCCTTAATTAGTGATGTGCAAATGTGCAAATTCGTGTGCTCATATTACACCTTTCATTCAGGCTGACCAGATTCGAGAGTGCTGTTGCGCACCGTCGTTCATTGTCACGATTGCTGGACCATGGTTTTGTGTTCTAGGAGGTATCTTCCTTAATAGGATAGTAGTCCAGCCGCTAACAGCTTTAATTCCTCTTACAATTGACATACGAAATAAAGATCAAGTGTACCAGATTGCTCGTATTTTTCAGGCGTTACTAATGGCTTTCCAACAACTCAGAAACTTTTACCGGAGCTTGAATTTAGATCAAACAGGGCAGCGGTTTTTCCCTTATCTTCGGAGTTTTCGGCCCGATAGAAACAGCATAGTCAATTTTACCTATACCGAGGAGTTGGCAGAAGATCACACGAGAGCTATCTGGAAAGCCCGTACAGACAGTGGTGATATGATTGTCGTGAAATTTGTGACTGAATACAATATGAATGCACATATAATCTGCTGGAAGAGAGGTTATGCTCCGAAACTGTTATATCAAAGCTTCCATGGTGAAATTAGAGCCCTTGGCGGATATATGATGATTGTTATGGAATATGTCGGGATCTCACTGGATAAGAAACTTGATAAAATCGAGATTAATCCTCAAAATTCTATTTATTCCGATATAGAGTTTGCTATTGGTTTGCTACATAGTAAAAACTATGTGTTTGCGGATCTTCGGCCTCCAAACATTCTGGTCTATGATGAACATGGAAAGCAACGGGCAATGTTAATAGACTTTGATTGGTGTGGACGGCATAATACAGATAGGTACCCACCAAATTTGAATAAATCGATACCGTGGCCTACAAATGTGAAACCTACCTCCTGCCTCGACAAAGAACACGATCTTTATTGGCTTAGAAAGTTGAAAGAATGTTTGCAGTAGAGTATATTTTCCTCCTCCCACTTGTTCATCTTTATGTGCATAGTAAGACTCACATTTTACTTCTTTCATGACTCAGGCGACCGACAAATTTGTTAGATTAACGCATGTTTTGCATTATAATTATGGCCAATATATCTCAAATATTTTCTTAGCTTGATATCGTGACAAGCTGTCACAATCAATTGTTGTATAAGATTTACCTATATAATGGCTTGTATCTTTAATATGTATATTGTATGTAAAGTAGTGTAGGAGTGAATGCTAAAAAAATTAAAAATGTTTATACGATGTTTATTGTATACTTATCATATATTTTATCATATAGTACATTTGTACCGTCATCGATATCCAGTATGATCTGGCAAAAATTTCTTCATTAATTGATTGTATTAATTGTATGTTGTGCAGATAGACACTTGTAAAAATTTCACAACTATAAGTATTACAACTATTTTATTTAAACATAAATTGCCATAATAATCTAAATCAAAAAAATAAAATAAAATAATGAAGCGTGTAATGTAAAGAAATTGACAAATTTATCAAGAACTCTTTCTCAAAATTAATAAATTAATAGAATTCCATAGTAAAAAATAAAGCGAAAAAAAAAAAAAAAAAAAAATATTTTTTTTTTTAAAAATAGATCAATTTTCACTAAATAAATACAAATATTTTTAGCTTTCTAAAATACAATGAATTATAAGTTTTAGATCTTTCATTTGGTGGCCAAATGACTTGACAATTAAAAATATCTTTTTCGGCTTTATCAATAATAGTAGCAAAGTTGTTACAATCAGCATCTTTATGTTAAAGTTTTAAAATATTTTCTGGTATATTTAGTTTAAAAGTGTGATGCATTCCAGGTTCAAATAAAATCTTCAGTATTTGTATAAAGAATTTTCTTAATAAAAACTTGACTGCGCAAATTTTCAGACAAAAGTTGAAAAAATATTAACTGGATCTTTAAATTTAATACAACTTCAGTTTCTAAAATCTCTATCTGTTTCATTAAAGTTGTTAGAACAAACTTCTTTTCCTCCGAATAATTTAAAACTTTGATATTTAGAAGAAACTGTTTGTATTTAAAAATCAAAAAATCTTGAAAATTTTTTTTTCGAATCTGAAATTTAATGTCTGACCACTTATATTTGTAAAATTTCCGCCAGCATTTTCTTCAGAATTTTCACCTGTAGTGATATAAGTTCTCCCTCCCAAAATAATTTCTTTTGGAATAAACTTGCCCAAATTCATTTATGACATCCTTAAATTTTCTTGGATCTTTAGAATCTATAACAACCTTTACTGCTTCAATGAACTCTATAGTTGGTTCTAATTTAAATTTTAAAGACATTTTATTATATTCAATAACATTATAAGTTGAATTTGTTATAACACTAAAATTTTTAATAATGGAATTTCCAATTGATAACTCCCAATTTTGTAAAATTTGATATATTAATATCTGCAGTTAAAAGAAGGTCATGGTTTAAAATCTTATCTTCTTCTAAATTAATTTGAACGGTACTATTATTGTATCCATCAACAAGTTCATTCATTTCACAATCCACCATTTTGAATGCTTTATTATTGGCTTTTTCTAAAGTTTCATACGTCCATATTCTGGTTTGAGCTTATCATTCCAAAACTTCCAATCAGGTACTGTTTCTGATTTTAAATATAAAAACTTATTATAATTAATATTATTTATGCCTATAATATTTTCTAAAATTACCATTTCTTTTGCTATTACGGCTAATAAACTTCCGCCAGTACTATTATTATTCTTGATCATCTTTGGCAAATGAAAATGTATCATTCATTTTGATCACTATTTTTTACAAATTTTTGATAAGCTAGTTTTAAGATTTAAATTGACTACTATAAGTTTTTGACGAGTTAAGTTAATTTCATCTTGTACATTAGCGGAATCCATACTATTTTTGATAATTGTCACGTGATAATGTGTTATGTGTCGTCACTTACTGATGAATCTCGTTCATGTAATTAACAAATTGATTTTGTGTGAGAAACAAAAAGATACCAATGTAAAAACGAGAGGCGCGCTTAGCACGTGCTCGAGAAAGGAAGCGACGTAAGGTGAATGAAGAAACCCATGAAGAACGTGAAGCACGTTTGGTAGCTGAAGAGGAGGCTCGGCAGGCTCATGCGCACAAGAAATACTCACTAAGAAGAGCTAGAGAACTCCAAACCAAGCAGCTGCGAGAATTTACAAAAGTCAAGCAAACGTAAAAAACGAGTGACAGATAGTATTTCAACAGCTGATTAGAAGCTTCTGTGGCAATTTCAGAATACAATGAATAATCTCAGGAATAATCAATGTAATACATGTAATGAGCGGTTCCCTTCTATCGTGCTTGTTGGAGACGAATGTCGTCGATGTGATAAAGAGAAAAAACCTAAAAGATTTTCGAAGGAAAACAATATTGATCCAGGTGGGTATTAGCTCTCTAAATTTTGTAGTACAAATACACGCCCTTCTGATAATGTTCTCCATCTCATTAGCGAATTTAAAGCAAAGTAACGCCACCTTTGATGCTGAGAAAATCGCCCATCTTTATAGACTAAAAGATGTTTAAATATTCTGCCGGTTTTATCTCGTTTATCCGTGGTTCATTAAGATCCCAATTCCCCAAGGATAAAGTGTAGAGAATGCTCGTGCTATATATCCAGGGCTATTAAACTTATCAACAGGTAAAATATCATTATGTGGCAGTCAATTGTTGAATTTTCACGATCATGTTGTGCTCGGTTAAGGATTTCATTAATTGTTCTATCTTCACTAGGACTATTAGGTATTGAAGGAACAAACGTTTGTGATTTGAAAGGATCTTCTTCATTTTCATTCCCATACTCATTATCATCTTCATCATTTGGTCCTTCTTCTGAACAGTAAGGCCTATCATCCGTGATTTGTGGAAGTTGCTCTACGATTGATCCATTTTCAGGTAATGTTTGTAAGACTTCATTATCGATAACGATGTCCTGATAGAGTTTATTGTTTGCCTTAGAGCTTGTATTATTTTTCCCGACAAACATGAAAATCCTGAAAGTTGGTTCCATTTTCAGAATAACGCCGAACAATAAGCAAGTCTAACGATGATGGATGCAGTCGTGCCGCAAACTCCTGCACGTCTTGTGGAAAATTAATGATATTTCCACGATATGCATGCTGTCCTCCAGGAAGAATATATATTGAAACAGGAAATATTTTCGTGATCAGCATCTCCTCTACATCAGTTGTCCTTAAGTTCTTGTGGAACTTCGCTTATAAAGTACATTATTTAATTTCATACTTAAAGAGTACATGTTATCACAAAAATTTTCGCGGATTTCTTCCAAGACAGTTGATTAGTTTTACAGGTATTAGTCTATATTTAATCAATATAACAGATTTTTTGTTAATACTTAATACTATAAATATAAATTCAAATAAAAAATTTCTTCTTAACTTACGTAAACTCTCACAATTTTGCGTAAATGATGAATTGTCGATCGTCATTCCCATGCAAAAAAATTGTAAATGTCCGAAGTTTGGGCGTCGCAAATTAATAATCCCTTCGAAGTGTATCAAGGAGAATGATATTAGGCTCACTTTTCAATTATTTTAACGAGAATATTTATTATTGTAATAACGAGAAGTCTTTAGTTTAACGTTTGCCCGTAAAAATTGAGCTACTGAAAATAGAAACACTGCAACTTGAAAATAAAAAAAAAAAAATGCGATTTGAGTAATTAATAAAAATAAATATTCTGCATTCACACTTCCTAATGTACCTTAATTGGACTTTTTAAATAACGGTATTACGTCCCCTCACGTCCTATAATTTATTTATCAGGACATTTTATTAATTGGAAGAAAATTTTTTGAAGTAAATGCAATGCGAGTTTCACAATTTATAAATAGCGAAATTTATTGTCACGTGAGATCCAGAACAATTAAATTTTAATTGTTTCACAAGATTTACTTCCCAAGACTGTTTGATTTTCCCTGTTTCTGAAGATGAAAAAAATCCACTCAACCATAGTAACAACCCAACCCTCAAAAGTATCGTCCTGCCTGTTCTTATAGAAAAGCACTAGGCATAACCAGCACTGTCACGAACTATAAAAGTATTAGAAGAAAGAAAATAAAAAGCGATCGATTAAAATAAAAAGACCCGTATTGTTCTTTCAACAAAAAGTTGCCACCTGTAAATACTGTCAAAGGTGGAATTGTTTTAAAAGCATAATATAATTAAATATTTTAGATTTAACTACATAATTTACTAACACGTGGATACGAGCTATTTAATCGACTAATGATAGTAGCTTAAACGTGTGATCAAGATATTGTAACCTATTCCAAATTTCAGTGCATAATTATGAAACTGATTTGAATGAAACAGCTGTTCAAAATTTCAACCAATTCCTCGAGTGACTACTCACTACTCAGCTAAGATTTTCAAATTGTTATCCTTTCTCTATATCTAATGAAAATTTGATTTCTAGATATATTATATTCTCGACTCTAATTAAATTTTTCGTTACTATCGAGAATTGATCGTATCTAACAATATCAGTTATAATGTAAATATGGAATATATCACACATAATTTTATCAGCAGTACACAGCACTAGTCCAAGATAATTAAATTTCATTTATGTTTATAAATCAAAAATTCGTGAAATATTTCGTAATAAAATTAAGAATTTTCTCATGATAACAGATTTATTAATTGAAAATTTATACATTTTTGAAAAAAGCTTATTGTCACGCGTAAATAAAATATTATGACCATTTTTTAATAACTAATACACTTGATTTGCGTCAATTCATAAAAAATTTGAATTCCTACTAGCTATTTTTGTTTAATTTGAACGGAGTAATATAAAAAAAAATCTGATCTAATTATAAGAAATCTTAAGATAATTAAAATTCTACAGTAAAGGGATATTTCTTCGGACTTTTTCAGTTTACATTTTCATTATTTTATGATAATACTACATACAGTTTTGATTTGCTTAGTTGACTGACCACCCAATTGAAATAATAATAGTGAACGGTTCGTCTTTTGAAAAATGTGTACGAAACGAGAATTTTTTGTTCTTGTGAATCTATCATTGTTTATGCATAATGTCGATGAAAGATTTTGTTATTACAAATACACGATTAACTTTTAAAATTGTTCTTTTTTTGCAACGTTAGTCCCAAGATTCAAATAATTATGTTCATTTAATTTTTAACCTCAATTTTAATCAAAAATACGTGAAAGACTTAAAACAATAATGCCAATTTTAAATAGGAGTTTTTTTTTAAAAAAAAAAGAAAGTAACAAGTCTTGGATTCATATTGTATTACAACATGAATTCCTAATTCATCGGCTTTGGATATTTAGTGTTGTCTAAAGGTAAAATGTCCCCAACAGAGCATTTCCTAACAGAATTGGGAGAAATTTTCCTTATCTTATGATTTACCATATCACTAAGTTCAACGGAGGAATAATAATAGCATCAAACTTTTGTGTCAAGAAGTTAATAGTTTTTCTGTGTAGACGTTTAATATTTCTTCATGTATGTATCTCTAGTAGAGTAATTTAACCTTCCCACAGCAACCACAATTAAACGAACTGGATTTAGTTTGATATCCAAATTCTTATCTTACAAATCATACAAAGCATTTAGTTCATCAACGCTAAAGACGGCAGATTTAATATACAGTTGACCCCTTTACAGTGGCCCAAGTTACTAATAAACTTATTACCACACCATATAGTATTTTTATAGTCCCGAGAGTGTGGGTCAACCTGTAATTTTTCCATCCCTATCACCGTTAACATCTTCAAGAATGAGATCGAGTGCATCTGCGTTCTATTTCTACACATTCTTAAAAATTGTTCATATTTCATAGTTCCAGAAATAAAGTGCTCATAGATTATTCACAATGCAACTGATGTTTCACCAATTTGCACATCTTCCAAGCTTGTAGGACTACAATTGCCAAAGATTATTATAAATATTTTGTTAAGAATTTGTAAGTATATGATAATATCTTGAATCAGACCATTCACATGATCAAATTATTAATCCTTACTTGTTTTGAATGATTTCTAAAATCAAATCAATCCATTTTTTTAAAGGAATTTCTTTATATATACCAATATCTTCTAGGAATCAATGTGCATATACATTTAAAGCTACTCATTAATGTAAATTCAGGTAACATTGATCGTGTACATCCGATTGTTGATTAAGTCCAGAAGTACACTGTCATCAGTATATTCTTCAGTATGATTACATAACAAAGCTGGCAATTCTTGAAGTCGTCGGATTGTGCATATACATTTTTAAAAAGCTACCCTTATAGGTCAATTCAGTCCCCAACAAGTTTTCTCATTAATGTAAATTCAGGTAACATTGATTGCGTACATCCGATCGTTGATTAAGTCCAGAAGTACACTGTCATCCGTATATTCTTCAGTATGATTACATAATAAAGCTGGCAATTCTTGAAGAAGTCAGATTGTGCATATACATTTTTAAAGGCTACCCTTATAGGTAGGTCAATTCAGTCCCCAACAAGTTTTCTCATTAATGTAAATACAGGTAACATTGCTTGCATACATCCGATCGTTGATTAAGTCCAGAAGTACACTGTCACCCATATATTCTTTAGTATGATCACTTTGAAGGAGTATTGGATGTAGTTTATCCAGTTTGACGATTTGAAGAAGTTTGTCTGATTTTCCTATCAAATGAAAGAACAAATGAGCCCACATAATAAAGCTGGCAATTCTTGAAGAAGTCGGATTGTGTATATACATTTAAAAGGCTATCCTTATAGGTCAATTCAGTCCCCAACAAGTTTTCCCATTAATGTAAATTCAGGTAACATTGATCGCGTATATCCGATTGTTGATTAAATTCAGAAGTACACTGTCATCCATATATTCTTTAGCATGGTCACATAATAAAGCTGGCAATTCTTGAAGAAGCTGGCTCTTTCCTGTGCCTAGTCCATTGCAAATAGGAGGTGGTTTCAATCATCTGATTTACAGTATTTAAATCTATTACACAATCCATTTAGCAAATCTTTACCCTTAAATACTAATATTTCAATTGTTTCATCTCGATGATTCCACTAAATGATAATGTATATATACAGTAAGAAATAGAGGAGACGTACAACAGGTTGAAAACAAAAAAAAACATACCTTAGCTGTCATGGGTTCACTGGAACGTCTCAAGGATTTTTGCCCAGTTATAAGTCAATTTAATGTCATTCCAATAAACTACATTTATATATAGTGGCGGATTAGGATACAAAACTAAGACAACACAAAGTTACTTAACCAGAGATACTATACCTTGTAGAACGCCTTGCTGGAAAGGGCCTGCTTTAGCGTGAAAGAAAAGATCAGATCAAACTCGTTACTGCAAATTTCTTGTTCTAGAGGTAAATCATTACCAGTGGACACTTGCATGATGATGTGAATGTTCTTTATTGTATCACCTTCTATTTGCTTTGGAAAATAATCCTTAAACGGGAAGGTAGGTGTCAACCTCTCGCCAAACTTTTCAATATTATTTTCTTTGATATTTTTAAGCATGTGTTTTTTTCTACAGTGATGTTAACCTTCCAAAGGTTCATATCACCATAATTAAAGTTTTCTAACGATTTACTTTTCATATCCCGAATAAGAAACTTGAGGTCACGAATTTTGAGTTCATTAAAATCAATATCATATTTAATATGACCATTCTTAATAATGTTTGGTTTTAAGAACGTTAACTGTAAAAGTATTATTAAAAGAAGTGTTTCCTAAGAGTAAACAATTTAATGAAGCTTCCATTTCTATAAAGTGATAAAATGAATTTTTAGAAAAAGTATTTTTTAGAGAAAGAAATCTTGAGAAAGTTTGAGCGTATATATATATTTGTAAATACCTTTTTGAATTCATTGTGACTAAAGATAGCAATTACGAAAAAAAAATTTTTATCGAATCGTGGTTATATTTGAAATAGACTCTTAATCAGTGGCTTGTTATGACGTTATGAGTACTATACTTCAAAAAAATTTATCAGTAAAAATTTATGCAAAAGTAATGATTACATGAAAAAATTCCCATGAGTAATTATCATATTTATTTATTATATAATTACGCAATTTTTCAGTCGTACGGTTGAACTGTATTTGACTAAGTATGGGAAATGTGACTTTTGTAGTACTGATTAGTGATTACTCGTGATGATTCACCCCATTCGGGTGATCATCAAAGGTTATAACCTTACGATTTATGTCACAGGTGCATAGGTTATAACCTTATATGGGCGGCCCATGGGCAATAATTAAATGTCACGTGACCCAATTTTTAATTCTGGCCCAATATGCATAATTTTGGCATATGAATAATTCCCAAATGTAATATGCGTTAATTCTGAATATGTAACATGCGTTTATGCTAGCGCATGTTATCCAAATGTAACATGCGTTAGCTGGATCGCATGTTACCCAAATGTAACATGCGTTA
>JADRCO010002501.1:0-13419 GCA_021464525.1 Rhizophagus sp. LPA8_4_AMF
TTATTGCATATGAAGTCTGTACAGGGCTTCCTCCTTATCATGATATTGCTCATGATAAATTCTTAGCTATTAGCATTTGTCAAGGACTTAGGCCAAAATCAAATTATAAAATTCCTCAATTAATTCTAAACATAATTAAACAATGTTGGGATGCTGATCCTTTAAAACGACCTAAAACAAATGAATTGCGTGATTTATTAGAAACGTTATATGAAGGATTAGATGATAGTGATGCTAGATTCGATAGGGATGATAGTTATGATAGAGAACTCAAAAAGCAAGTTGAAGAAGCAGAAAGAATTAATGAAAAGTTGACATCATCATCATCATTATATATTGGTCCTACTTTTTCATATACTACAAATCCTCAAGCAGTTTATACGAGTAGGCTTTTAGATTATAAAAATCTTCCAGAACCAAAAAATTCTATTGATAACAAGGATGATAATAGTTCATTTGGAGAATATTCAGGTAATTAATTTCCCAATTTAACTTTACAAAAGCATTCTTTAAATATTTTATTGATATATATAATTCTTTTTTATTTTATAGAATCAATAGAAGCAATAGATTTTACTAAACTAAATCTAGGTATTTGTTTACATTACTAACTTTTTACATGATTTATTTTATTAATAATATTATTTAATAATTATTTTTCACTTATAGATAAAGCAACTGAATAAAGAAAGGAACCTTGGGTATAAAATTTCTTTAATATTTACTATTTATTTTCTTTAACATTACTACAGTATGATATTTTATTGGAATATATTTTTTATTGTTAATATCTTATAAATAAAGTATTATAAAATGATATGAAAAATAAAATAGAATGAATTATGTTGTATGTTGTAAAATTGCATTGTAACAAAGTAAAAAATTACTTTTTGAATCTTATTAAAGTAACCCAACTCAAGGAAAGCCAAAAATCTATTATGGCCGGCCCAGATTCTTAGTTCAGGTTGGATCAGGTACCCAATTTGAGCTAATCCAATTTGGGGCTCTAATTGGATATAACGATTGAACTAGTGATAATAAATTAATTAGGTAAAAGCATTGGGAAGTTTAAATAAATTTGAAGCAAATATATAAAATTCAGCTTAACTCAAGATTGCTATTTGTTATAAAAATTTCAAAGTGCTGAGAATACTTATGTTTTTTTAATGCTTCAAGGAGTCTTTGGCAAAATTCTTGTTTATATTGACATTTTTGAAGGAAGTATCGTAACCTACTTTGACACCATGCGTAAGTAAAATGGTAAATACTTTTTACTTTTAAATACTATTATTATATTATCATGCAATTAATAAAAAATGACTCCCTCAACTTCTTATTTACTTCTTTTCCTTCAATAAATTTTAATATAAAATAATTGTATACTTGGAATAATAAAATAATGTATTGGTAAAGAATAACATACAGTATCACGCCAATCATAAAAATTTTATTTGGATCGTCACCTCGTGCTTCAGCTTCTTTATAATAAGTGAAAAAGTTTTACACTAAAATTAGTAATTGTATAAGCTAAAAAAGAAAAAGAAAATAATTATTAGAGAAATATTAAACAACTAAAAACAGTATGAAAAAAAATTCTGCCTTATAATTTATTTTTAAATATGAATTAAAAGAACTTAATAGGAAATTACATTTTTTTATATGTAAGAGAAAAAAGATGCACTCGATAGATTTATTAAGTTAAAATGAATATACTATAAGAATTATAGTGACATCTCAAAAATAATTCATTTTTTGCTAATTTAACGTCTCTTTTCCCCCTTCTCTTCAATTTTCTCTTCATCGTAAATCTTGTACCATAATTTGATTCTTTACCTTCTGTATATGTTTTAGCACCAAATAAAATTCAACAATATACTTTTCAATGAATTTTGAATATAGGTTGATCATAACAATGATTTTAAAATTACAATTTTATTAATATCATAAAATTATTATTAATTGCAATTATTATTATTTAATTTTTTACAAGCTAAACAAATTTTCACCAATGAATATTTACTTTCTCGCTTTCAATGAATAATTTATTATAAAATTTATAAAATTCTTTGATCAAATAAAATTTTAATATTGATGGTGATTATGTAATATTGACGTAATTTTTATACTTTGTAATACTTGCCGCAACTAATAAGATAGCCGTTAGCACGTGATTATACTTATTATCAGTTATGAAATTGATTTTAGCATTATTAAGACCAAAAAAATTTTTTAATTATAAATATCGAAATTATACTTAGATATTCTTTATCTGATATATTTGAAGAACTACAATGTGGAAAGTTTCATGCCTAATGATTAATAAAATTTGATATGAAGTAGTTATTTCAATGTTGTGGAAAAATACTTGATAAGACTTAACTTATGAGAAAGAAAATTACTATTAAACGTGAACACTTTACATTTATCAGAAGACAAGACAATAAATAATAAAAGTAAATCATTTAAATTTTTTCTAAAACTCATATAAGGGACCTTTGTTTAATTATATTAGTTTTGCAGACATTTAACTTTAGAAATAATCAATATGTTTTATATAATGCTAAATAAATATAAAGAAATTAAAATTGATATTATGTATTATTAAATATTAATTGCTAACCAATGATAACATTAAAATTAAACTACAAAGAATTACGCAATATTTTATACTTTTTGTTCGTCGAATATAATTACTGTATATCAAAATTACATGAAAAAACAAGTTGGTTTGTTTGATAAAATACATATCAATGCAGTTTTTCATCTATAAAATAAAACAAATTCAATTTACAAAAATCTAAAGAAAAAAAAAAATAATAAAGGCTAAAATAGTAAAAATAAAAATGAATATTTTTTATAAATTTAAGTATTTAATTTTGATAACTTTGGTTACTTATTTTATTTATCTTACATTTACAATTACATGATCATTTATTTATTTCTTATTTAAAATTATTAAAGGGTTATTTGAATCTAAAAATATTGTCTGTTATATACTTATTGTATTAAAGTATTACCTAAAGACCTATACAATAAGTGTTTTATCTAATATATAGACTATATCACGCTTTTAAATCACTTTGTATATTTATTATTTAATTTTTGTTTTTTATTAAAAAAATTTTCAACTCTTTAGGCCCAGATTGGATGTGGAAATTTGTTGCATTACAGTTTACAATGACACAATGGTTCGAATTAATTTTCATATTTTCCTTTTGTTTTGTATTTTTTTTTTCATCTTTTAAGATTCAGATCAGTGCTGGGGTACTATGGTAAGCACCGAATTTTGTATTTTTTTTTCGTTTCTTCTTTTGTAAATTTTTTTTTTTATTTAATTTCTTTTACTCTTTGATTGTATATTTTTTTTTTTCATTTGATTTTTTTTCTATTTAATTTTCATGATTTTTTTTCAATAATTTTCTTTTCGTCCCTTAGAGTCAGATACTAACAGATCGAATGTCGTTCTTATTAAGCGCCGAATTTCATTTTTTTTTCATTTCATAAATTTTTTTATTCAACCAGGTTCAAAAAGGTGCTTTAGTACTACGTTAAGCTTTGATTTTAGAGCTTCAATTTGAAAGTCATAATGGGATTTGAATATCTGATAATGTTTGAAGTGTAAATTCAAATATTTTTTTTTTTTCATTAACTCTCTTTATTACAGTAATATTAACAAAAACCATATTAGTACAATGTAGACGGGAAATATCTATTTAATAAAGTAACCTATCTGAAAAAAATCTACCTATTTAGTATTCTAAAATAGAAAAATTTCTAGAATAATTCCATAAATCTGACAAAGTCGTCAGAAAATCATACTTTGTCTATCAATCCATTTTGTGCTCTACTAGTTCTACTAGTGATGCCGACTTAACTGATCACTTTTAACATAACTATAATTAAAACAAAAATCAACATTGTTGAAATTGTTTAAACTTGTTAAATCATATCATATGATCTTTCAATTTTATTACGTAAAGCAATTTATTATTTAAAAATGCGGTCTACAACTTTATTTTTATTATATTATACAGAACATGTATTTTTTTCTTTGTTAATTTGATACTAATTACGTGTCAATCTTACAATCATCTTCAAACATTCTATTTGCTAAATCCTGAACATTATAATTCATATTTCCTAATTGATTTTGATTTTTATTGTGTATTAATGTATTAGTTTGAAGTTGAGAAATAGAATCAAATAACGGATTAGTAAGATCAATGAATTCTGAAATTTAGCCCTTCATTGGATTGAAATAATGTTCATCTATACTTGGAATTATGGCTCCATTTACCAAATCTCTTAATTTTTGTTGAGACAAATCTTTCATAATAAGCTAATTCTTTTGTAATATTAGCTAAATAATAGGATCGAACCTTTGCCGTTGATTCAACATGTTGAACACTAAGTCTATTTATTCCAATGATCCACAAATTGAGTTTCATGTCCACTTTTATATTTCATATCATATAAATCTTCATTCCGTTTGTATTTCGAAGATTAGCTAATAAATCTGAACATGAATCCCAAATCTGTTCTCTAGGTCAGCCTCCAGCTTGTTGTTTACATTTTCCATTTTGATTCTGCTGTTCTTTAAAATGTGTATCAGCTTGAGAGTTCATATTTAAAGATGTATTTGAAGTTGCATCTTCAGTTATTTTAATAAATTATGAAATAAACCTATAACGAAAAATCATCTATACTATCAAAACAAATTTAATTTTAACTTTTAAACATAGGTTTTAACAAACTATTATTTAAACTTCATAATAGCTTTTAACTTACATCATACGCAAACAGTCACAAACCTATCTTTAGTTTGTTTATTAATAGAATTAATGTGCGATTTCCTCCCTTTAAAAAAGAATACCCAGAAATTGTTATCTAAAATGTCCAGAAAATGTCCGGGGGGCCAAGCCTGGAGTCCAGAAAGTGTCCAGAATATTGCAATTTTCCGGACATTCTTATTTATAGGAACCTTACTAAATCTTTTCATTTGATGAGTAATAATACCACAGTTGTGCTTCCAAATGCTAACTTCTTCACAACGTGATAACTAAATATGTAATGCAACAAAAGATTTTATAATGTTTTCAAATCTTGTATCTATAATTCATAAATATAAATTAGCATTGACAATGCTTAATGGAAATTCTGCCATTAAAATATGTTCATTTAATATAAAATATAATCGTGCAACTCAATTGAAGTTAGCATTAATATTTTTTGAATTCACCTCTTGTTTAGTTATTTCTAACACTTGTTCAATTCTCTATACTTATACAACAACAAATACATCTACCATATTCATAAATTTCGGGATTACGCGTATTAATAAAATGATTTGGTGAATTCTCACCATTTCGATCCTAGAATATTTGCAAGATTTTTGATGACGTTTTTCCAAGATGCCATATACACAAATGTGTTTAGTATTTTGTCCAAATGTAATTCCTATTGCTTGAGACATTGCTTTGTCTTCATCAGTAAGTATCACTTTAGGTGAATAATTGTTAACCGATTTAAGAAAAGCAATACTATACAAAACTGTCTATTGTTTCTTAACACGTTAAAGTTCCAGTAAAACATACACTTTGGCCAAAATGTTTACTCCAGTGAAATCCCAAATGGTATATTTAACCTGTTAACTTTATAAGTGTTATCAAAAATAATAACACCTAAAAATCTAATATAATATCACTTCTGGTCAGGATACATCCGAATTATAAGTAATTCATCTGTATCTGCATCAACTCTTGCTTCATATTCAAAACCCATCAATTTCTCTTTTGAGTTGTTTTAAGATATTTATAAATTCATCTGCTTCAAAAGGTGCTGTTCTTGCTTACCATCCAATTGGTAAATTATAAATACCATTATAAATCCAAGCTTCTAAATCTTTATATTCTTGCTTAAGAATTGAATGAATGGTTGGTACATTACAACCTACTTGATGGTAAACTATAATTCGATCTTTAATTCTATTAAGAAATTTTTTGTGTTCAGGAGCAACCATTTCATGATTATGTTCCAAAATATGCCAAAGTCCACTATTGTTATCGAGTGAAACTCTAATAAAAAATGGACAATTGTATCTTTGAGATTTATAATCTCTTGAATTGGCTTTATCCTCTTTACTTTCAGAAACACCTGCACGTGAACATAAGATTGTTCTTCTAATGATATTTTTTTTCTTTGTCACGACCTACTTTACTCAATCGCATCTGAAAATTACAAATGACGCGTAATTTTGAACTCTTGCTGCAAATTCTTCATGACTATTAAATGTATCTGAAATATTTAATTCTGAATATTGATGTGTCTCAGGCTCAGCAGCGTTCATAGTTACTGAAAAATATTAAAGAACAAGTTTTTAATTAACCTTTATTTATATTTTCTTAGTTGTATTCTTGTAACTATAATACTTACAATATTTTTTTAAGATCCAAAGAGTCGTGTAAAAATATTTTATTGTGTATACAATGTATACAATGATCAAGATCAAAACTCGAGTGGCTAAGTAAAAAAAAATTTTTTATTATGATAATTACTGTATTGGTTGATTGACTGTTTTCATATGGTGAGTGATCTAAATCTATAGGTTGGCACGAAATTTTATCGAGTAATAGTGACTCATGATGCATACTATCTATTATTTTGTGGACGCGGTTTTATTAATATCATGTGACTTGCAATATGGGCGTGACATTTATTTGTCACAGTACACGTGACTGGCGATAACGCATTTATAGTATTTTTGAGTGGTCTGATGCCTATTTGTCACTCTCATGATAAAAAAACTGCGCCGTAAAATGCTAATAACGAGTCACCAACCAAGAAAATTAGAAACAATCACATATTGATTATATTGTTATAAAGATATAAAATTCTTTCACAACGCAACACACTTTTTTTCACCCGAGCTTAATATTTCCTATAAAGCACCAATGTCTGAAATTAGTTCACCTGGATATGAGTGGTTCACTTTAACCGAAATTAAAAAATATAAAACGAAAGAACTTATCGAATTCTTGACAAGAAAGGACTTGAAGCTTGACGAGGAAGAATTAAAAATAATTCGCAAGGAGAAGATTACTGGCTGTGACCTCTTTAACTTGACCCAGGAAGAGCTTATAGGTTGGGGAATGGCTGGCGGACCTGCAAGAAGACTCTTGAGGTTCGCTAATGAGCTTAAAGAAAAAACGAGGGTGTTCTCCTCGTTAAATATGTCTTCTGAAACACTGGCATCTAACAATGAATACGCATTTCCTGAAACACTGGCATCTAACAATGAATACGTATTTCCTGAAACACTGGCATCTAACAATGAATACATATTTTCTGAAACACTGGTATCTGAACACGCACTGAAATATTTTCCTGAACCATTAGTATCTATCAATCAATACGAAGATGCAAATGAATGGTACTCTATTTATAAAGACTTAAATTGGTGGACAAGCCCAACAGTAAAAGTAGGAATTATTAACAAAATTTCCGAACCTTATAATAAGCACGCCGAAGGGTTGGCTAAGATGGGAAAAAAGGTTCTCGAGTTTATTAAAAGTGAAATTAACTTCCAAGTTTCGTACAGAATTGAATTGCGCCCTATTATTAATGAACAAAAATGGGAATGTATTATGCAGTTAGATTCTGTTACGTGGTTCGATATGCTACATCAAGTAACTAAAAACTTACAGCTTACATTAGAAATTGCAAGAAATTACGTAAACAGCATCAGAAGCATATGTAATTCATTAGAATATGTTCAATCTACTAAAAGTTCAATACATTCTAAAGCATACTGTGGGCATCATGCGGATTGTATGTATCCGCCTATACCAACTGATAAAACACCAACTGGTGACACAAATAATAAAAATAATAATATTTGGGTTTCAAAAACTGTAAAAAGTTATAAAGGTGAGTGTTCAATTAATAGTATTAACATTATGCAATCATTTTTGATGTAATGTACTACTATAAATAACCATTATACACATAAATTAGACAATCAAAAAATAGAACGTCCTAGTAAAAACCATAACTCAAACTATGAAGAACCTCCCATCTTTTGCGCAGGAATGGCTCCACGACAAACTCGACCTACTCGATACTGCAACTGGTACGTGGAGAAGGAACGTATTGTTTTGGAAAAGGATGGTTGGGTTTGTGTGTCCCATCAAGATGATGTTCGTGATATTCTTATATGCTCTAATCCAATGTATGGCACGATTCATAAGCCTGACAATCATAAAACAAATAAGGACTTAGTAATAGATGGAAAATTTTGGGAATGGGTGTTGGGTAATTTCATGTCCTCATATTTGGCAGAAACTATTTGTGGACAACATATCAGTAATCCAATTGAACTTTTTGCGTTGAACTTTGGACGCTGGGAATCTGCTGAGGCCAAAGATAGTCAAGCGAAAGAGTGCCATGGGCATTTACATGTTCATGTAAAACCGGAGGTAGTTATAGCATTTGAAAATGCCAAAAATACTGCGATGTATGGAAAGATAGGTCGACCAAAGCAGTATGTTGTACAAAATTGTATAGAATTGGAAACTCATCGTTTGTTAAGTTTGGAAATGGGACAGAGTATGAAAAAAATTAACGAGATGGATCTAAAAATTAATGAGATAGGCCAAAAAATTGATACAATATTGAATGAAATTACAAGAAATAGTTAATTTTAGTTTTAATTTAACATATTTTTTATATTTCAATCACAATAAAAGAATGGTACAAATATTTTGCCAGATAAATTATGTGCATTTATAATTATGAAAGTGATAAAATGATATGCCGATATAGTGTGATGTTGTTCACTTTAGTGAACTGGTAATACGCAAAAATAAATACTTTGCCCGTGATACATGAGATCTTCTCCAGTAACACCAACAAATCTTCTACCCCACGTGACCTAAAAATATTCATCACCGGCATCACTCCCACCACATTTTCACTGTTTATATTTATCTGAGGGACTTATTTTTTTTTTTTTTACCTCCCAAAATTATTTTCCACAATCCCTTAAATGTCACTGGCCATGTGGGGGCAGAATTTTAATTATAAAATTATTGGTGTCAGTTACAACGGTAAATGATACATGAGGGAGTAATTATGTGAATACGTAGCTACTTAATAACTACTCGTTAACAGATACTGACAACTCGTTCTGCGGCGATACGAAATTAATAGTTTATCATCGTATGTCCGTTTCAATTGTATCTTAAGTTCAGGACGGGAGATGATATTGATTATGATTTTGCAACGATATTCTACATTTGAATTTCTGATTTACAAAAATAACTTCATTAATTAAAAATATTTCAAAATTCAGAAAATTGAATATTCTCAAACTTGATACAATTTATTTATGTCTAAATTACATGATCGTTTCCCTTCAAATATGTTAAATATTTTTAAATACGTTTATTTATAGACGGCTATAATCATTTATTTTAAATATATAAATAAAATAAAACTAAAAATCAACAAATAAATAAATGTGCCAATAAAGAAAATGATGTATGCAAAAAGTTTAGATGCACTAAAAAAGAAGCTTTTACGTAAATTAATAATTTCATTAGTACAGTATTTCTGAATTTAAATTTATTCTTATTTACTTACCATTTACATGAAATAGCATTCAATTCATTTCTTGTTGTTACTTAGCTTTGTGCTATACTAATATTTTCACAATTAAGAACTTTTTTGTGACGTTCTTTTAGACTAAATTCTCTCTTAATTATAATAAGAGGAAGGAGGAAGTGGTTCGTTAAGATTATTTGTCATCCTATATATGATAGAATACATTATTAGAAAATTAATTTTAATTTAAAAAAACCAAACCTTTTTTAAAGTATATTTACTTGGAATATGAATATATGGGGCATTACTTCACATATTTCAAGTGCAGTATTTGTCGGAGTTTGGAATGGAGACTTTTCAAATTTACCAGCATTATAAGATGGATCTTTATATTTAGTTTGTCCAGCAGATTTATAAGCAAAATAAATTGCTTCATCTCGCATCTCCTGCAATCCATATTATTCAAATAAATCCTTTTTTTAGTACAAAACATCTAAGTGAGGATCATGGGATGCTGTTTCTTACCAATAATAAAAGACATAAATTGCTTAAGCTTTCGGATAACATTGGACTAACGTATGGAATTGCTAGACCTTCATTAGTTATAAATAATTGTAATTCTTTCATTAGTTTATCAAAAGAATCATACCAAACTTTGGGACCGTTCTTAATCTTCGCTGCAAGAACAGTATCTTTTTCTTTATATTCTTTACTAGCTTCAGATTCTGCGAAAGCAATAGCAAGTTTCCATTTCAGATATGTAATACAAGCAGCACATTCGTCATCTATTATTGGAGGCATGCTAACCGTAAGATCAACCCATGGGCTCTGTAACGTGGCGCAATATTATGAATTATTGAAAATTTAACAATAAAAAAAAAATAAATTTTATATTTACCAAATCAATGATACCAACTAATGATGACACCAGCATCACGCATAGCAAGACAAAGAGCAAGACTTAAACCGTCTCCAGCAGCAACTATAATATTTTTTTAGATTTAAGATTCAAATCCTACATCTTTGGAGGATTTAAGAGATATAAATAAGTAGCCAATGCATCATGTAATGTGGCAGGAAATTGATTTTGAGGTGTAAGCCGATAATTGATCGCTATAAAGAAAATTATTAGTAGGTAATATATTAACTATTGACTAAAAATTTCATTCTTCTTACCTAAACTCTTGCATTGCTATTTAGCGTAATAGCACGATGAGATTCTTTACAAGGAAAATAATAACCTCCATCATGTAAATACAAAATAGTTTTCCTAACTTCTCTTTTTTTCTATTCATCACTTGGAACTTGAACATTCGGCAATAATTCCATTATCTTTCAAATTTTTATCTAAGACATGTTCGTATGGTTTCAAATCAAACTTTAGCTTCGTTTCTCTATATTTATTATCTATCTTAAATTCATTTATCATCACGTTGGCTTGCACAGGAGCGGGACGAAAACTAAACCAGAACTTTGTATTTGCTCAATTGTTTTACTGTAGCACTTCTAAGTGACGATACAAACTTTGCCCAAATATGTGTCATTTTAAATCCCAGGAAGGTCTAGGTGGTCACATTAAGATAATGTTTTATTGTTGTAGAAATTAACAATGAAGAATATTTTAAAAGTCGGTTATTTTTCAAATAGTAAGACAATAATGTAAAGGATTCAGTGTAATAACGGTTAGAATGAATAGAATGAGATTGGATTTTTGAAATTTTTACTGTGGTTATCATTTTTACAATCAGCTGAAACGTCCTATACTGGAAAGCAAAAGACAAATTATATAATATTTCTAACATTTTTTTTGGGGTACTTATAAATACATATTTATCAATCATGGAATTCAAAAAAGGAAAATTTAACGGACGCATATGTATTTAATAAAAATGATTATTTTTTTAGCTTCAGTCAGAGTCAGCTGACCAAAATATGTCATTCCTTATAATTGTTGATTATCGTAGAGATGCTATTCGATAATCTGTTGTACTCTCTAAGATATGGGGACACAAACGTTTTTTTACTTGACTAAATGATCATCGAAATCACTTGCAAAATATAATCAGAAAACTCTGCAAATTCAATACATGTATCATTGTATCATAGATTGTATGTATATTTAGGAATAAGAATAAATCCAAACCCTCAACCCCCTCCTAATGATTTTTTTTCCATTGCATATTTAAAAAAAGGGGGTAAAGAAAAATTTTTTGCATCTATGTATTATAAGCCACAATCATACATTATTAGTCATCATTTTAGGTAAATATATAATATATAATCATTCTTATCACATCTGACGTGACAATATAAAATATTTATCATTCTTATCATTTTTCTCCTAAATTCCAAGTATAATTCTCTCTTAAACTTTCTATAAAATGATTGAACTCAACGATTCTTACGACCCAAGGAATTATGATATTTTATTAACCAATATTGATGCAGCAATGAAAGTATGCCAAGAAAACTAAATGTCTAGTACCTTGCAGACACCCCAAATGAATCGGATGGAAACATTACTGAAATTATGTATGGTCTCCACCTCCATCTTTTCTATGCGATGATGATTAGGATTAAAAACAAGATCAAATGGTAATCTTCCTTGTTGATACTGGGTCCTCAATGACCTTTATAAGCGGGAAGTGTTATGGTCATTTGGAATTGAGATGGCTGATCCCATGAATGATTATATGTATGTAACATTATAATAGGAGGACAAATAAAGTAGGTCTCCACACATTTTGTGGAGATGACATCTTTTACTTAAATTTTGATGAAGAGTTTGGAGAGAAGGAATGAATTTGAGGAAGAAGATTAATATCTTTTAATAATTTTTTAAACATACATTAGATAAATTATTTATTATATTTCATATTATTAGCATAATAGCATTACAATCAGGAATATGATTTAAAAAGAAACATGTTGGATATAAAAGATTAAACTTATTCATGAGTCAGATTGCAAAATTATTTGGAGTTGATTTAACAGATTGTAAAATATCAAACCATTCAGGAAGAAAAATGCTGATACAAGGTTACAAAGATTGGGCATTAGTAAGGAAGAAATTGCACTACAATCATGACACAAATCACTTGGAGGAATTGATCTTATACATTACACCCTGAACAACAACATCAATCTACATCTCAAGGTTTGTTCAATTTAAACACATATATTTTTCTTATTTAATTAATTTAAAAAGATTTACATTTTCTTTTTTAATAGGTTCCAATTCTAACCCTACTGCAACTAGTAGAGAATCAAATGATACTGCCAAGGATCAAAAAGAGGAAGGTTTCATTTCTTCTTATAAAAGTAAGTAAATAAAAAATTTTTAATTTCGTAGTAATACAAAAAATATTAATTTATTATTTTCAATTTAGTGTTGAATCATAAAAGGTCACATGAATTTAGTGAAGGTAATTTAGACAACAAAAAAATACAAAAAATTCATTACCTTTCAGAAGTAAATATGCGAACCAATCAATTTAAAAATACGTTATTTGTAGTCTATATAATGATAATCACAAATATATCTGATATTTAGCCATTAACAAAAAATATCAGTCCATCTAAATCAGCATGATCCTAATAGAATGACCTATAAAATTTAGTATTTTTCTGAAATAGGAAGAATTAAATATAAATACTTTTTTCAAGGATTTCTTTACTTTTGAAATAAAATGGAATTTTAGTACTATTAATAAATAAATTCATTATATTTTTAAGTAAAGTTAATTGGATTTCACTAATTTCACCCCATAGTTCCTATTGGACGGTGACATATAATGGGTGACAAATAGGGATTTCATA
>JADRCO010002502.1:0-13407 GCA_021464525.1 Rhizophagus sp. LPA8_4_AMF
ATTCCTGCAGTTGGAAGAACCTTTCAAACTGTATAAAGTTTTCAAGAGCCAGTTATGCTTCCTGATCATGATTTTCTAATAGGTATGCAGCAAAAACTTATCCCATCAGTTTACTTACTAATTAATCCAAGTGATACAAATGATACTTTTCAGAATGGCCAACTTTTAATTTTTATACATCTACAATACCAAGTTAGTACGAGCTCAACCACTTATATGAGTGATCTTAACTCGCTAATTTATGACAATCGTTTTGATAAGATATTAAAAGTTGATGGCCAAGTAAAACCAATCTGGATTCTTTTAGTTGATGGAGATCCAGATAAAAATCCCCACCATATAAAAAATATTTACCAATACTGTAGAATGTTTCATGATTTTAATCTTAATTATCTTTCTATTCAGACGCATGCATCTGGTCAATTAGCGTATAATCCTGTTGAGCGTAGTATAGCAACGCTCTCTCAAAAACTTGCTGGCATAACATTACCAATCAATAAATATGGTTTTCACCTTAATTCCCAAGGCCAGGTTGATAATTCGGAACTTGCAATGAAGAATTTTCGTTATGCCGGTGAGGCTTTGTGTACTCTTTGGGAACGTGATCCTATTTTCGGGAAACCAGTCACTGTGCAATACATTGACCAAAAAAGTTCCCCATTTGATGACATAATATTTCCTGGATCTAGTGCTAATGAATTGGTTGTACCTTGGCAATGGTTAGAAAATCACGCTAGGATGTGTCAATATTCACTTGATATTAAGAAATGTGAGGACTCCTCTTGTTGTTTACCTAAGCGGAATGAGGAGGCAGCCATTCTTCTTGCAGAAAATGATGGGTTTCTCCCACCTGTAACAAAAGGAAAAGATGGGCATTTCCTAAACCTGCTTCATATATTAGAATATTGTGATAAGCTCAAAATACCCAGATATGATGCCTACTGTCCTTCAATTAATGCAAACACTTATGAACGCCTCTGTTGTTCTGAATGTGATGCATATTTTCCAACACTTTCTATGGTTGCTCAACATAAAAAAAATCAACATCCAAAATGACGAGGACGACTGGTCAAAAAAAAGATATCTACCAATTCTATTGACGATTTTTCAGTTGTACCTGCAGGCGATATACGAGTTTTAATCATAAATGACCAGAAAATACTATCAGAGGGTGAATAAAGAGGTAGGTACCGGCTTTTGAATTTTAGAATAGAACGGGTAAAGGTTTTTAGAAGGGAATATTTTGTTTTATTATATAAGAACGAGCACTTGTTAACGTTCTTATTGCTTTTTTTTTTGTAGGTATAGGTTTAACATTAGAGTAAGCCGGGTAGGGAAGATTATTTTTTGGATTTGTTTTTTTTGAATATAAAGCTTAAAAAAGTGGTGCGACACAACTAAAAACAAAGAAAAATATGTATAATACGTTACACTGTTCAATAAAACAAAGAACATTGATAAATCACATGGAAAGAATTTTATTGGTGACTGATTATTTTTAATTCCAGCTAGAGTTATGACTCAGAAAGCTAATTCTGGCTAAATTTATTGGCTATAATAATATATCACGTGACAGGTTAGATATTTGCGAACCCCCTCCTTCCCTTTAATAATTACATCATATATGTCACTTCCCTAAAGAAAAATAGCAATTAAAGCAGCAGTATTAAAGCCATTTAAGAAAATAACTTCAAAACTGCATCTGATAATTTATACTTATTTTATTGAAAGGTGGCTCAAGAAAATGGAATTCAGCTTTCTGGATGGATTATGTTAAGTAAATATATACATAAGAAAGGGATTGATCCTCTCTACTTACATGTATTCTATACATCTAAAAAGATTTTTGGCCAGTAAAAGATTTAAAAATAATAAATAATTGTTTTCAGTTTCAGCACTTACAAGTGATCATACACTTATTCTTACATGGAATATTGAGACACAATCTTAAAAGTTAGGCAAATTTGCAGAAATTCTCGATCAGAATGATAATATCTTTATGATTTGTATAATATTACATTGGAAAGATAATCTAAAGCCATTAAAACAAATTTGCATTGCCAACCTTAAAATTGCATCAGATCCACAATGGGTTACAATCATATGCAGAAATTAGATAAATTTGCTAAAAGCATTCGCCTTCTGCTAGTGAGTATTTGCCCCTGATGCTGAAGATAATCCTGCATACTGTTAGCCTGTCAGTAATTAAAGGACTGAAACTTTAATGCTTTAACAGTTTAACTAAAGTTTAACCAATATGGAAGAGACTTGAGAATAATCATGTGAGATAATTTTATACATTAAATGTTCAGTTAAAGAAATTAGGTTTTTATTGAAAATAATGTAGACTTTTATACATAACAAAAAATATAGTTAATCCCTTATTGGCAGGATTAAACTATCTTGAATTACACTACTGGGAATAATACTCTTTTCATATAATTCAAATACTACTTGACAATACAATTATCAATCTTCTACTCTTACAATCTGCCTCCCTTAATCTAAGTAAAATTCCAACACTATTTATAATAAAAATAAAAATGAAAATAATAAAAAAATAAAATAAACTAAAAATAATAAATAAAATAAATAAATAAAATAAAATGAATTAATTAAACAAATTGAATAAATTAAAGAAATTAAGAAAATCGAAAAAAATGAAAAATTGAGATCGTCAATTATTCATCACCGGTCTCACACCCTACCACGTTTTCCATTTCCATAAGTATCTGAGGGAGAGTAGGCAAAAACTTATTCATCACACTAATTCGTCACACCGAATTTTCACGTGTTAGTGCATAACGCCGTAATGCCGGCCATTTCGTGACATTTTTGTAGGGTAATCTCAAATAACTCCCCGCGCCATGGTTTGTATAATACCATGCTTTCGATACAAAAATCATTAAGCAACAATTTTTCAAATATTTGACGGACTGGAATATTACAAAATGAAATATAATGATAAGGGTGAAATGAAATGGATTATTAGTGTATTGTTTATTTTTTATCAAAAATTATGGAAATATACTTATTTATTCTCTGGTACTATAGATTCGAAGTTAATTCATCACGGAAAAGTTCTCTTGCGGAACTTAATCTTTTACATGGTCTATGTGGGTGGGAGTGAAAAAGGTGATATAGATAGGCGAAAATATTGTATATATAGCTGGGATAGATTAGGGTGTAAGAAACTTATAGATAGTGATATTAGCGATAGAAACAAATTAGTTATAGAAATTATTCAGATGCTGGGACTCGCATTAAATGGCCTATCCCTCCCTCTTTGATAGCATCATACATTTCATTTTACTTGCTACTCCATATTTGCCATTACTCTGAAATTTATTTTAAATAAAGTTTCGCAACGGATTTTTAATCATAAAACTACCTACGACTGCTACGACTGTAAATTTAATCGAAATGACGTGAATGTTGATCTTGTGTGACAATAGATTTCATATAATTTTTTCTTTTTCTGAACTTGTACTTGCTTATCACTTTTAAAAACCAATAAA
The DNA here is from genome assembly GCA_021464525.1 of Rhizophagus sp. LPA8_4_AMF. Classification (NCBI taxonomy): domain Eukaryota; kingdom Fungi; phylum Glomeromycota; class Glomeromycetes; order Glomerales; family Glomeraceae; genus Rhizophagus; species Rhizophagus sp. LPA8_4_AMF. The sequence goes on from JADRCO010002502.1 coordinate 3,519, forward strand.
TCATGTTTTCTTTTGCAAGCACTTCTACTGATCCTTCGTTCGAGGAAGTAGAAGAATATAATACGGAACTTATTTGCGAACAAACACCTTGAATCTTGGAAGAGAATGTCTTTACTATACTTCGTGATCAGAGCATTAATGGTCAAGCCTTTGTTACTATGAGCCAGAAGGATTAGTGAATCTCCCTTTAACTTTGTTTATGGAAAGCTAGGAATCTTGGCAACATGATCATTGGGTTAAACGACCAAAGTAAGTTCCATCATAACATAGTTTAACGTTTGTACGCCTCGCGTTACTCCTTCAAAGGCAGTTATTTTCGTAGTATTGATTACTCGTTTCTATGATTTACCTGTCTGTTATATAATCATACAATACCATATACTTAATCTTGTGCTTTTCTTCGAATATATCAGATGTGGACGCAACATAGAATATGGTTACAATAAACGTTTGTATTGTGATTGTGGTGAAAGTGAAAAATACCATTTGTCATTCTATAGGGCTTTTAACTCTCGAAGAAGCGTTATCGTGTGTTCCTCCGTCTGCTTCTATTAAGAAATTGACCAAATCTGTTCCGAATTCAGGTGATCACGTACCAGATGATGTTTTTCTATGGGATGACTTCTTAGAGAGTGTGAATCTGTATAAATTCACTGATGAAACAAGATATCAAAGACCGCGATTTTCTCGTTCTAGGTCGGGCGTTGGTGAAATGAGCGCTCAAGCAATTTTTTGAATTTAAAATCTGCGAAGTATTAAATTAGCTTTTACCCGACTATGAATTTTCGAGAAAAAGTACAAAAAAATCCTGGTGATCCGGATTTTACTTGTTTCATTGCTCAATCAACACTGCTCTTTCCAATTATAATCAAGCCAGAATACCTCTTAGAATTTGAGAAGTCCAATTCCCGGAATTTTATAAAAAGAGTGCAGAAGCAAAAGCGGTGATTAAACAGATTTTTAGTTATATGATAGAAACCGAACGTCAATATGGCGTTCTTTCAACATACAATAAGCACTGGTTTCTGTACCGGCCAAGTAATAACCCAAAAAATCTCTGGATTTCAGAAACCCTTAAATTAACAAGTGAATCTCCACCGGTTCTCAAGGCGTATGCATATATGGTTCGAAAATTATGCTGTGATAATGATGATTCTTATTATTCTCCTCATGTTTTGAAAATTCCGGAATCAGTTACGAGAAAAGATGAAGGATCGGTTTCTAAACACACTAGATCTTTAAGGCCTATGACAAAAAGCTCTTCCGACAATAGCTCAGGCTCGTCATCCTCTAGCACTTTGTATAAAGGTCAGAAGAATAACCAGAATCTCTCCTTTATAGATTTCAAGTTTAATGGTATTCTTGGTCAGGAAAGACACTCAAATGTGAATTTCGGGGAAATACTATTGCCTTGAAGTGTACCGATCTATGGAAATCTCCACCATATATCTTGAAAGAAATGCAAAATGAAGTCAAGATCTATCAAATTCTTTCTACAATTCAGGGAGAATGCATTCCAAAACTAATGTGTTATGGCTACTATGGAGGCGGGATGTGCTACCTTATTGGTACAAATTTTGTTGGTACTGCTTTAACTAATTATAAGCATATAACAGAACGACAAAGGTTTATGGGTCTTTATGCACTAAATGCAATTCACAGTAAAGGTGTACTTCACAATGATATACGAACGGCAAATATTTTGCTTAATAACATAAATGATAATGTTTACTTGATTGACTTTGGGATGGCGAGTTGTCATCATGATGTTAAAAAATGTTGGGGTCTGTTTGATGAAGAAAAACGTAAATTGGTTCATTTGCTTAATCAATATATTTTATTAGATAGCGTAGTAATTGTATTTAGAATTCTGCAAAATGTCAAGTAATTTGTATAATTGCGTATTTTACGAAATTAAGATAGGTTAGAAATATAATGTATTACAACTAGTATCTGCTCTTACAATTTATTTTATTAATAAAGAGAAAAAAGTGATAACACTTGCTAAATTGCAAATAAATATGCCTAATAAATTCCGTATGATTGTGTTGATATTGAGTTTGCATACTATATTCCCGATCCAAAACCTAATAAACGTACAGTATTTATTGTCAATATTATACAACGAACTGTGCGATACAGCTTAATATATTGATCTTATATGACTATTAATAGAGAATTTCTTAGCATTTTTTTCCCAGAATCTAGACTTCGGAAAATTTTTGACCAATTTTTAGGCGGAAACATTTGACGGAAACATACGGAATACCCAAAGTTCTGGGATAATATGGACTTCCCGGACTTCCTGGAATATTTTTTTCCAGGAATTTTCAAGTTTTTATTACTTGCCTTTAATCGAATATATGTCCAATCAACCATATTTCAATGAACACTATATAAATGTATGATAGATATGAAACAGACGACATATTCATTTAAGAATCAGTTAGAAGACCAGCATAAATCTCGCTCTGCTGACTTGGAGAGACAATACAAATCTCGTATATCCACATTAGAAAAAGCTATGGTCGAAAAAGATAGAGAAGTTGGAAAATTATCCTCAGCTGTTTTTCAGGCCAAGAAGGATAAGAATGATTTGAAAAAAAAGTCTCTCGTCTGCTAAAAAAAACCATTAAAACATTGGATGATATTATTTTTGCTAAGGACCAAACAATCATTGCCTATAACAAAGGAATTCGAGCTATTAATCCTGGTTGTATAGATGATACTATAGACCAACTAGCTTTTATGAAAAGGATGCGCGTGATATGTGGGGAAAATGGTATGATGATGCCAAAGATGATCCGAAAAAAAATACACATTCCGGTCATGTGTTCATAGTTCGATCGATCTTAGATATTTTGGTCATACACTGTTCATCCATTGGTTGTACATTGGCCATATACTGTTTATCCACTGGTCATATATTGGTCATACACTGTTCATCCACTGGTTTTACACTGGACATATACTGTTCTTCCACTGGTCGAACATTGGCTGGACATTGGCCATTTTTTTGATGACGTTTTAACCTACAAGGGTACTGGAATTCTTTAGAGCACTGAAGATTATGTTTCAATCTGTTTAATGTAATCTTTTGTTGATGTCGATAATACGATATAAAGCGTTGTTGAAATTATTTTTAAACAAAACTTAATTTATTCAAGTATCCTTTTCTTTTACTACATGTATTTAATACAGTCAGACCTCTATAATTGCATTCTCCATAATTGCATCCACTATATATACCCTCTCTAAATGCACTTTTTGAAAATTATGCATATGGTCCCAAGGAGTGTGTATCCTGTCTTCTTGTACAAGTAATTCTGTTCCTAATGCCTTTAGAAGACCTTTCCCATCTAATCTAGGGACACTTCGACCACCAATATTTAAAAGCTCCTTAAGAATCGAATGCTAACTCCACAACTTAATTTCATACCAGCTTTCCAAAAATGCCTTTCTAATGGTGTTCAAATATAAGTATTAAGTTCGAACTCAGATATTGGTTGTAATAAAATATCATTTTATACATAAAGAAAAACTGATCCAACAGCGTTCACGCATATATGAGGTCATTAGACATTTAGACGCATTGCCCAATTCGATTTGATTTTCATCTAAACATTTTGCTAAACATTCCAGATCACCTACATCAGAAACTTCTTTAAGAACAATTCTTCATTATATGGTTGAGAAATAGAATTTCTAATCTGTGCATACGTTCAAAGGTTAGCTAAAGAATTAAAGAATATTTGTGAAATTAAACATTAAAATTACATCCTGACCCTGTTTGACGGAGTTGATGTATAATCATCCGTACTTCGCCTTTTTCTTGAAATAGTTCGCCTTCGATATCGTCATATTAGTCTCGTTTTGGATTTGATCGATTAAGCAGATCCATAAAATTCACATGATGCTTTCACAAGGTTAATACCTTGCTTGTCCGCAATAATCTTAGCCCTTAACTGATTATAAACAAGTTCTATTAAACATGTTGAATAATTATAGGCACAACCCAATTTTAAACCTACCTTTGAAATTGTAATACTTGTTGTCACGCGATCTATTAATCATCTATTGTAATGTTTAAAATCATAATTAAAAGTGTTATTTTGCTAACAGTGCTGGGAATTAGTAAAGTAAACATATACCTACGTCCAATCGAGTAGAAACTACATTGTAAAAAAAATTTTGGATGTCCAAACGATTACCCTTGCGAGTTTAGTTAGATATTTTTCATGATTAGTAAGATAATAGACCAGTTCACACGATTTAATTGTAAGAACAGTAAAAAGGAAAGTCGCACATAGAGGGAGCAGTAAGTGTACTGATCCTCTTGACTCAGGTAGTGACCTGGTAAGATTTTTTAAAATTCCTCTAGCACTCGGCGAGTACATTACTCATACTCCACGCCAGGTAGTGACATGACAGGAGGTGCCTTTTTAACAAATTAAATCATATTCACCTTAACAGCTTTGTGGCATTTTGCCTCTACTTCGAAAATGAAACGATTCCATCAAGTGCCGTTGAGAGCCTTAATGTCACTTACATCAGGTGGTGAATTTACGATCGTGTCGAAATTTGAGGAAAGGGAAGTCAGAAAAAGACCAGTTAGACGGATCTTTGTTATCGAGATAGGTAATAAGAGCTACTGTACAAAGAATTTTAAGTACGAGTAAATTAGCCGAAAGGTGACAGTCAGCCCTCTTGTATTATTTGAATTTATACTCACCCGCATGGCCAGAGTATGACTGATTATATTGGTTAGACATTGGTGCCGTAGTGCTGTAAACGAATCCTGAATTGAGAAAGAAGTATTTTTTAAGAGAAAGAAAGTTTGAGGTATATATATACTTGTAATTTGTAAAAGCCTTTCTGAATTCATCATATAATAAGATAGATTCTTGATCAGTGGCTTAGAAAAAAATATTTTTATCATGAGTACTGTTACGCAATTTTTCGGTCGTACAGAGTACCATCCTCTTGGGGTGTAATTATTTTTCCGTTATCACAACTCGAAAAAACAGCTTTACTATGATATATATCCAAATAAATTTTATAAATCCCTTAATATGATCCGGTCAGCTATCTTTTTTTTTTTTATTATGTGACCTGCACATTTATTTATTTGTTTATCTATCACAATCAGACGTGTCTGTTTACCTTGCTAATATTTTAGGTTCTCGTCCACATTTCAAAAAATAATATTTTAAAAAAATTAATTGACTTATTCCCTTTTGCGGCAACCTTCATTTTTTACTATCCTGTTCTCTTCCGAGCAAGTAGACAGGTAAAATGTTAGTTTTTTTTCATTAATTTTGGTTTCGCCTTTAACTTATTATTAATCTTTTCATTTTTATTCCTTTTTTTTAGGATCTTAAATTTTTTTGTTTTGTAGTCAAAGATAAACATTGTTTTCATTTTTTACACTTTTGTTTCTAATTTTCTTTTTTCTTCTTTCTTTATTTTTTATTTTTGTTTCTTATATTTCGTCTCAACTTTCTTTCTTCTTTCTTTTTAGGTCTCCAAGTTCTTCTGGTTCTGCAGCTGAAGATACTTTTTTCTCTTTAGATATTTCAAAATTGTGGCCAAAGGTACTTCTTTCTTTTCATTTTTTGTTTTTGCTTCTTAAATTTCATTTCTTACTAATTTTATTTCATTTCATTTGATTTCACTTTTTTGTTCTTTTAAACTCCATGTCTTCACTCGTTCCCTTTCTTCCTTTTCATTCTCTTTATTTCTTTTTATTTCTTTGTTATCTTTTTCACTTCTTTAATTGGTTTTTTTCATTATTTTTTTTGATTTTATTTTTTGTTATTGTCTCCTTATTATCGGTACATTTTTTATTGTTATTGTTGGGTAACCTTCTTTGTGTCGTTACTGCTAATCCTGTTAAAAATAAATAATTATAAAATTTTTGATTTCGGATTTGTTAATAGTCATAAATAAACATATTTTTTAACACACTATAAATTTATTGGTTTTAATTTGTACATTTATAATAAATAAAATTCCAATACCTAAAATTATTTTGCGAAAATTTTTTTGATAATATTTCAATAACATGATCTAATTTTAAGCTGTACGAAATTTTTTTTTTGCTTTTCGTACGGTACAGTACAACACTTATATATGTATACATATATAAGCAAATGTATTGTACTGTACAAACTTTTTTTAATTCAATCGTACAGTACAGTTTAGCTGAATGTACAGTACAGTCTATCTACCTAAAGTTTCCATCAATATATTTTATATCATAACTTTTCACAATAGTTGACGCATTGACACTATTAGGATGATTTATTTCTTTTGGGCAAATTTTCGCTTATCAATAAATTGCATGGTTCACACATAAATACGTTTTCATGACCAGCTTTATGATTACATTTTTGAATTATTTTCTTGTTGTTGGCTACGAAGATTGTATCGAAAATTTATGGGCTAATTTAAAAAAAAAAGAGAGATAGTTCCATTAGCCCGGGTGAGTTAAAACTATTTATAATAAGAAAAATCGAGCCTCACCCTGGATGTCTAACTCATCATTTTCCTTCATATCTATTAAAACTTCCTTTAACATTTCTAAATACCGCTTCAGTCGTCTTTTGATAATCCTCACTTCCTAACTCTGCTTTTTTGTTGGATTCGAAAAAAAAACTGGCAAGAACATTCATGTGGCATGTTAATCTATTACATAAAGTCCATAAATCGAGTTAATTTATTGCATACCATTTTCGAACGTGTGATATACGATATACGACAAGAATATTACTAAAACAGAAGCGGGACAATTTATTTCTTTTTTGTAAATGGGAATTGTTTTTTTTTTTCTTGAATGACAAGCAAATTAAAGCATAAGCAATTGCTAATTAAGAAAATTCAAATTCACGTACAAAATTTTTGATATTAGATGTATAATTAAACTTAAATTATGTCAATATTAACTATTTTTTTTTTTTAGTATTTATAGTCAATATTTAACTATTTTTTTTTAGTAGTTACAGCTGATTACATCTTTTTTACTCCATTCCGAGAGAAACTCGTAAGATTCGGTACAACTAAGAATAAAATAAGATCAGTGCTCTGAATCTAACAATATCATTAAATTTCAAGTTTATAGAGAAAAACATGTACCTTAACGGATTCTTTAAAATAGGTTTGCGAATCTTTAAGATTGTTTAGATATAGTTTTTATTTATTCTGAACTTTACGATTTACCGAATTACCGAGTTGTCGTGACTAAAGTGCCCCGTATATTATGAAATCAGCTGTAAACCGAACCCCCCGAAAAGGCTGAAAATCGTCTCACCGACAAATCAACTCACCGACAGTTATTTTACAGAGGATCATTTCAGTTACAATCGTTTCATCGACAGCATTTTCCCCGACAGCTACTTTACAGAGGACCATTTCAGTTACAATTGTTTCATCGGCGGCCGACAGTTATTTTACAGTGGACTACAATTGTTCATCGACGGTCATTTCACCGATTATTTTTTAATAATAAAATATTATTATTAATATAATTATTTAACGTATAACGTATAATTTCATACCTAATGTATTTGTACTATAAAAAATAATGTATTTAAGGTACAATATAATATATATATAAATATACTTAAAAGTTAGTAATTAGTAATAAAAAAATATTAGTTTTGCCGATCAAGTAACATATATTTTGAGGGGATCGGCATAGTTTTTCAGTATCCTATTTTTATCAGATGACATATGCCGCAGTATAATGCTTGGGAAATTATGATATTTTGGCCTAATTTTCAACGAAAATAACGGGAAATTAAAAGCGTAAAAAAAAAACGAGACACGTACTGTATCACATGACTCCATTCTCAAACTCATTTCCATTATCTCTCGGGAAGTCTGATATTTTAAATTACGAAGTCAGGATAAAATTATCATCAATAATATGAAAAATTGAATTTAATTTGTTTCTTATCGCTACCAATTGTACCCTTTTCTTTTTTTATTGCTACTAATTGTATCCTTTTCCTTTTATCGCTAAAATTTTATCCTTTTCCTTTTATCGCTACTAATTATACTCTTCTTTTTTATTGCTACTAATTGTATCCTTTTCTTTTACGTTATTAATTGTGTCCTTTTCTTTTTACCGCTACTAATTGTATCCTTTTCTTTTTTATCGCTACTAATTAAAAAACCTTTTATTTTTTTGTTTTATTTTTTTTTTAATCTTACTTTCTTACTTTCTTTTTTTAAAAAAAAAATACTCTAAAAAAAATAATTTACGCTGTTGTTCCTTTAGAATAAGTTAAAGACAAAAATCTCTTGAGCTCTTTATGCCTTTAGAAACTTTACCGCGACTGTCATGTAAATACTTGACTGACAACTTTTTACTAAACAAGAAGATTTAGATACTATTTTTGCTCTTATAAATTATAATCTTCTCATCGTAATAAAATATTCCTTTTATTTCTCAATAAATTTCATCATTTTCATTTTTTTTTTTAAAAAAAAAAAAAAAAAAAAAATACTTACTACCTGACGCTTTTAACAAAAATCACGTGTACTATTATAATGAATTATACAATAACGTAATAATAATACAAACCAATTGTTTTATTGTTTAAACATGGGTTAAAAATAAAATAAAATAAATAAAATAAATAAAGAAGAAAAAGTTGATTTATTATTACCCAAAACTCATAAATACATTAAAAAAATCAATTTTTTTTACATAGAATATTATTTTTTTTATTATTTTATTTTGTACATTACACAAATTATGACATTACACATTATGTATTATTTATACATTAGTATACAAGACTTATATAAAAAAGGGAATTCCCGGAAATACCTTTTTAAAAAAATTCCTAGAAATTTTTTTTAAACACAATATATTTTAATTAATAATGATTACGAAACTGTAAACTGAACGGAAGAGGAATTATTATTATTTTTTTTTTTTTTTTTATACCTACCAATGAATAATTCCACCAATTGTTAATTATTAATTATCTCTACATTAAATTATTAATTATTTCTCAATCAATAATTAATTTCATCGAATAAATTAATTTCTTCATCAAATAATATTTTCTCATTTCTCATCGACAAGACATTATTCAATAATATTTCTCATCGAAAATAAAAATATTCGATACATATTGCTCATCGATAATTAATTCTTCGATAATAATTCTCATTGATAATATAATATGTCCCATCAATAATTAATTTTCATCGATAATATTTCTCATCGATAAAATTTCCTAAATAATAATTTCCCTATCAATAATATATAATTTTTTTTTTTTTATATACATAACATATACAAAAAGTTAAAATATACAAAAAGTTTAAAACAAAATTTAAGGAGTTACAATAAATAAAGAAGCAAGTATATTTATTATTTTCATGTAATAAATTATGAATTCACTCGTTTGTTTATATTAATTTTTATTAATTACTAGACAAAATTCGTTAGATTCAAAAATAATATTTTTTTTTTTTTTGTGTATTAAGATCACAATCATGGGTCATCGTGGCGAAAAATACTTGTAATCGAAATCATTTTACTTTTTTTAAATAAAAGATGATCATTGGATGAAATTCTCCGACTCAACCCCTGACATTTATGCAATTATGTAATACAAGTAATAGTTACCTTTAGTTACCTTTGGTTACCTTACCTACATGTCATCAATCAATCAAAAATATCAAAGAACATAAATGGTTTTATCCCTTTTTTTTGTGTAAAAATTATTTGTAAAGAATCATTGATCCAATCTATCTATCGATCTTATTTATACATTTCTAACAAAGTTTACAAAGTTTTGCAAATGATTCATAACACAAAATTTTTTTTTTTTTTTTTTTTTTTTTTTTTTTTTTTTTTTTTTTTTTTTTT
>JADRCO010002503.1:0-13405 GCA_021464525.1 Rhizophagus sp. LPA8_4_AMF
ATACAAAACGTATCTTTCAGTATAAAAAACGTATCTACTTTTTTTATAGGGAGGAACTGAAGTTACATTGACTAACAATTAATTATTGTTCGGGAGTTTATTTATTGTACAGAATATTCCATTTTATTAATATTGATTGTTGTGAGTACAAAAATAGGATCCTCGAAATTTATTGGATAAGATTTTGTCTGCTATATGACTATATCACTGATCACATTTAATTATTTGTTCAACTGACGTTCATTATACAATGGTAAAATTTTTTTTTGGAAATTTCGAATAAACCATTTCGTGTTACGTTAAAGCCCACTGTACCAAAATAAATAAATAAATAAATAATAAATAATAAACAAAAAATTTTGAACAATCATTCATATACATTTGCAAGGCCATTATCCGTGCATAAAAAATAATTATTAATTTTGTCAAACTTACAGAATTTCCGTACAAAACTTAATACAATAATGTTTGATATTAATGTGATTTCTTTTTTTTTGTTAAAGACTAGTTTGCAATTAAATAATCTTAAAATGAACAATTTGCTCAATTACGACCCAATTTATTTACATAATATTATTTACATATAATTGATAATTAGTGTTTAAATAAAAATTTCATGAAAAAAAACAAGGATAGTGAATATGTACAATGATAAAAAACGAAACAAAATTTAAAAAATTTTAATAGAGAGATAATCGGAAATTATAAATAGTAGCTCAATTAATTATTTTCACTATTTCTTGGTCATGCTATCATGATGAGTAAAATTTTGAAGTCCGAGAGATCTTAAATATAAAATGGCTGTTTAACCTTGTTTGTTGTACTTTCTTCGTCATCTTTTTTAATCATAAAATTAGAAATTGAAGTAATTTGCGAGCAAAAAAGGTGTAAAAAAAATATATAATTATACGTACTATTGATTTTTTACGATTATGTACTAGTGAATTTTTTTGAAAAAAAATTTCTCTTAATATGATTGAATGAATAGATAAAAGGAAAAAAAATGATAAATAATTACCATCACTTGAATTATTAGTTACATCATACATAACTCTTTCGTTATCATTTTCGCGTCCATATCTTAACGAAGAACCAGTACAGTACGTACAATTTTTATTGCTTATAAAGGTATGATTATGATAATTATTACCACTAAATCTTGAATTTATTGTAAGACTTTCAATAGGAGGCATTCCGCTAGTAGACCTAGTATGATGAGAGAGATAAGATGATTTTGGTATTTCTAAAAATTCATTTACACGCTTATTCTCATTTTCCAGCAACAAGTCTTCGTTCTCATAAATTTTTATAAACTCTTTATTCACAGCTTTATAAATTTCTTCTATTTCTGGCCTTTTTTTAGCGTCTTTATTCCAACATTTCAAAATCAATTGTTGAAAAATAACTGGTATTCCAGATAACGGTGATGGTCTCATATCATGATCAACAATCCCCAATGCTAAATCCACATTATGAGGCTGGTTATGGAATGGTGGGCGTTCTGCAAAAATTTCCCACATCAACATCCCCAAACTATAAATATCTGATGCCTTAGAATATTGTTTGTTTGAAATTAATTCTGGCGCCATGTATGGTAAAACGCCATACACAGCATCAGCCAAGTTGTTCTCTGCTGGGCCACATAATCCTAAATCGGAAATTAGGCATCGATTTGTAAGTAAGAGAATGTTCTTACTATGCAGGTCACGATGGATATAGTTATTGGAATGAATTCTATATAACGCAAAACATATTCTATATATAAAATATATTTTATCTTTTAGGTTTATTCGTGACTGATGACTTTGTAGGTAATCATGTAATGTTCCTTCTTTGTAATAATTCATCACCATAACGTAATTGTCACTTTTTGGGAATTTTGTTATTCCGTAACACTTTACTAGATTACCAGATTTAATCTTAAAGTAATTATTAACCTGCAAATATTATTTTATTTTTGTCTTCGTTATTATAATTTTTTAATTAAGAGTAAAAGAGTAAATTTAGCTGGAAATACTTACTTCGTCGTAAAATCTTTCATTAAATTCATTCAAAGATTTTAGTACAATATCAACAGTACCTTCATATACAAATTGTCGTTTTTCTTCATCCCAATCCATAATTGGCCCTCTTTTCCATTTTGCATAATGGATTTTACTAAATCCGCCTTTATTCAAATACGTCACATTTTCAAATTGATCAGGTGGTATCCACTCCAATATAAATGGTGGTACAGATGCTTGCAATTGGTTATATTGGATAAATTTGTCAACGGTCTCATCACCAGAACTCCATTTACTAAATTCACCTCTTAAGTGTTCCCTTATGCAATTCTCACAATATCTTTCTGAATAACGCGTTGAAAGACAATGTTTGCATTTCATTGGTTTGCCTGATTTATCCCGCTCCTTATTTCTTTCTATATTTCTTGCAAAGCGTATTTTACAGTATTCCTTTTCTTGTTCATTTAAGGTTTTATCCACCATTAATAAATGGTGGAAATTTTTCGTTACTTCGTTAATATCATTGGATTTTAAGCAAGCGAGATCAAATATCTCGTAATAGGTTTTCGTAGCCGCAATGGAAACGTAATTGGTTGGAACATTTTTAACATTTGTTTGCTTATTATTTTTTTTAATATTTACAATTATAAAACTATATATGAGAATCAAGATTTGGTGGTAATAAAGAAATGCAAGGGTAAAAATCGACCATGAATTGTTTAAGACTATTATACACGCGTTGACGATCTTATGATGTATACCTCGAATATTACATAAAATAACATTGAAGAAAGTCATGTTTGTTATAAATATCCAAAGAAAAATTGTGGCATATTTATAATGATCTGGAGGACGAATTTAATTGTGGTACAAAAACGTAAAAGAGAAAATTTTTTAATGTTATTCAATTATGATATTAGCAATTTAATAAAAATTAAAGTTCTTCATTGAATATACATTTTTTTATGATAGGGGAAGATCGGAATGGACTTTCTGGGATTTAAGAAGAAAAATTAAACTTTAAAAAGAAGTTCCATAATAATTAAATTTACTACATTGCATGAAAAATGGTCACGAATTTGTCAACTGACCTTTTAAACATGTGAGTTTCTACCTCTAGAATTTTTTCGTTACAAAGTTTTTCTTAGGTAACACAGACGTTTTGGCGTTACCGGTTATGTAAATTTATGCGGAACATACATTTGGGGATGTGTCACAAAAAACGTTTGGGCTTAGCAAATTTGCATATCACAGTTGACATTTATTATTATTATTGGTTTTTTTTTTTCATTTAATTTTCCATTTTTTTCATAATTATTCTTGAATGTGCTACATTCATGGGAACAACTCTTTGTTTTCCTAAATATAATATGGAAAACTTTATTTTATTAAAAATTATTTAACGTTAGGAATTCTTACGAAGAATGTATGATCTTAAAACGGTAAATGTTTATTAATTCATTATTAATTTGTATAAAGCAGCTTCTGAAAGAAATGAATTATTAGAAGATGCATTTATTATACTGTATCTTTCTATAAGACTATATAGAGCTTTCAGCTACATTTTTTCGTTCACTTTGTTCAAAGTTTAGGAATTAAAAAAAAAATTTTTTGAAAAACTTTTGCCGTTGTCGTTATTCCGGACCGCAGTACACCCTCTAATATTTTTGTTATACTACTTATTCCACTTTCTGACGATCTTATCTAAACTAGATATGTCATTGTAAAAGTGTAAGGTAAAATGGCTTTTGAAAGAATAATCGACAATAGCAGCTGACGATGAAATGCGATCACTGTGTTTTACTATAATAGAACAAACACCCTCAGCCCACATTATGATGATGTTGATCAGAATTATGGTGACTTGTCCATTATAATTTCAGAAGAATGTATTGTATTTGTAAGTACCATCCGGATAAACTAATTGAAAAAGGAGTAAGAAAAATTTCTTCCTTAAGGAAGATACATAAGTTACACAGTTAGAATACAAAATAAAGGACACAAACTAGTATACCTGTGACGTTTGAAAGAGGAAAAAAATAAATGTTCAATAATCTAGCATTTGCTAGGATGTTAAACAGAAATTCCAATTTGTACGATTTAAGGATTTCCTAACGTACGATATTGAGCGAGATGATGAGACCTACATTAAGTGGTGTAAATATTCCAGATGATAGAAAAATTAAACTTATCGTTAAAAGATCGTTAAAGAGAGTGTATAAATTAGAGCTATATCATTGTTGCAAGTTTGAGCGAGAGAGGTTTAATACAATAATTCTGGCCAGAATTTACCGATCACGTGCACTTTAGTCAACGAATCCTAGCATGTAATATTTTTTCACACTTTCACTATTCCATTTATTCCATTTAAGAGTTTTAAACCTGGCACGTTGAATTTCCAAATCACCTAATGCAAGGCCACTTATCAATAGTTTTAACATATAGCACATGCCGACGTTAATATTTTATATTTTTAACATAATAAATGTAGTTATACATATGAAATATCATCTACTAGACATGGATTTGATATGATGGAATTAGTTTTAGTATATTTTGTGAATGCATGTAAGAAAATAAATTCGCAACGTGTCACCTTTCCTTCCTTGTTTCTTTCAATATTTCTTGTGAGACTAAGTAGCTTACATTATTCTTTTTCCGCCAATAAATTCTTTGTTTTTAATAGTGATTGATTGAAACATTTATTGTCTATACAATCATCCAAAGTATTTAAACACGCGAGATTAAATGATCAAATAATGTCTTTCAAGGTAACGTGAACTGTTGAAATCATGCTAATACTACTCATTTGTAATGTTTTACAATTACAAACTAGAAAAAATCGATTGATGAAAGTGAAAAATGAGTAATAATGATATCTTTTTCCAATTTCATCTATTCATTTATCCATTCTGATGTCCCATTTTGGTTAGGACTCGGACCATAAAATGGGGGCAACTCATTTATGATACACAGATATCCTATAATTCAACATGTATGACGATCGGGAGCTTGTGCATTACTAATATTATTTAGGAGATAGTACAATAGAATTAGGGCGTTCTCAAGCACCTAACTCAATGAATCGGAAACGAAATTTTAATTAGTAAGTTGCAGATCAGTGAGTTACCATTCCAATGAATAAAAAAGTGAGGTCCAGACCACCTTTTTTTTCATAGAGTTGCTCTGATTGGCCAAAAAAGCATATACAGTATCCTAATTTGTAAGTATTGGTGATGTTGATTTCCATTTTTATCTATATTACTTCAATTGATCGCAATACTTGAGCAAAAACTCAATCATTAGCTAATCTCATTGAGGGAGATGCGTGAGAACGCCCTTAGTGTTTATAATTGTGAGTACTCAAATTTATTGAATAAACATTTGTTTATGTTTATAGTACAATTTATTTGTTTGTTTAACGTTCGTCCTAACTTTAGGGTTTAAGAAGGAATTTGATGGCGAAAAATCGGAATTTTTCGGGGCTATGTTAAATGAAACGAAATTTGCTATCATTTGGTCATATGTACACACGTAAATGTTGTGACTTGTGAGACTTAATACTTTGGATGTTGTACAAGAGTATTTCATATTACATGTAGTATTGGTAATGATTATCGAACTTTTTTGAACTTTTCGGACATGTTGCTATATACGAAGCTTAGATTTTACGATGTAGGGACCGGATTTACATAGTGCGCAGCATTATTTGCCGCAGTTCGAATTATAATTAAATTAGGTGTTTACTTTTGAAATGTATTTTATCACATGTACCTCCGTAACGAGCCTAAACTATTCTTGAGAGTAATTTATTTGCTCATTTTTATTTTATTTTTGGAAATTTATTTTTAGGAAACAAATGGTCCGTAATGACATAAAACTATTCTTGCATAGCCACTTTCATTTATTTGAAAAACTGGTCTTATTTAGGCTTAATGTTTATTGTTTATTAATATGGGAAATAGGGGTAATTTTGCAGATCGAAGATGTTCGTCAAGAAAGTTGTTCGTGAATATTTTATTAAGAGAATTTCAAGATACCCGAAGGAATCGTTTCTTTCCTTTTCCTTTCCTTTTCTTTTGATTCTTTTATTGGGGCTTAGACTTTCGATATTTGTTATTTAAGAGACAGATTTTTGCTTTCATTGATTTTTAGATTTTCGATTTAGAAAATATTTTTGGGAAAAATTGGCTATTAATTTTATTGGATCGTCGAACTCGTATTTTATTAATAAATTTGATTTTGTTAGCAATTGTAATCGACCCTTGTGGCACAGTCATACGACTGACAGGTGACACTGTGAGGGTTCACGGTAAAGCATTCTTTATTTAATTTTGAAGTAGTTCAAAATTAAGTTAATGTTATAAGTTAAAAATTTTAGAAAGTTATGAACAGATAATATGTCGTAATAAAAATAATAATAAAAAATGAGTAAAATACTTTAATGTTATTATTAATCGTGTTACGTAAATAGAAGAAAATTAAACTTATTATACTGGTTTAGGTGTTAAAAAATTTACACGTGACAAATTTTAAGTTTTGCCAATTTAAAAGTGAGGCCGCGCGGTTTAACAATTTAAAATTTTTTGTTACAAGAGGTCCGATTGCTCGAGAAGCCTTAAATATTAGTTCTTTTAATTGGTTCGCCCTTGTTTTTAAATTTAACTTTTCCACTATTTTCTTTATTCATAAATAAATATAAATTAAAAATTCGTAAAATTGCAAGCAAAAAAAAGAAAAAAATGCAAACCATGAAAAATAATTTTACATACCATTGATATTTTATTATTATATCATCTGATATGGATAGATAAAAGAAAAAAATGTCAAACATTTACTGTCACTCGACTTACCAGCTTTATCACGCAAAACTTTTCCATTGTCATTTTCATGTCCATATCGCAATGAAGAATCAGTAACTATTCAATAATATATATTAGTAAGCGTATGTAAATTTGTAAAGGTGCAACATAATAAGAACAATTACCAGCAAATTGTGAATGTATTTTAAAATTTTCCGTATCTCCGATAGAAAACAGTCCACTGGTATAACGAGTGGGATTCGGTGATTTTGGTGTTTCTAAAAATTCAGTTGCACGTTTATTCTCATATTTCAACATCAACTCTTCGTCCTCATAGACATTTATAAACTCTTTATTCACAATTCTGCGAATTTCCTCTATTTCTGGCCTTTCCTTAACATCTTTCTTCCAACATTTCAGAATCAATTGTTGGAAAATATCAGGTATTTCAGATAACATCGGTGGTCTCTTACCACTAACAATCGTCAATGCTAAATCTGTATCATGAGGCTGGTCATTGAATGGCGGATATTCCGCAAAAACTTCCCACATTAACATCCCCAAACTATAAATATTTGATGCCTTAGAATATTGTTTGTTTGAAATTAATTCTGGCGCCATGTATGGTAAAACGCCATAAGTATTAGCTAGCTTGCTCTCTGCCGGACCACATAGTCCTAAATCAGCAATTAGGCATTTATTCGTAAGTAAGAGGATGTTCGCACTATGCAAGTCACGATGAATGAAGTTCTTGGAATGGATTCTATGTAATGCAAAACATATTCTGTATATAAAGTGTATCTTGTCTTTTAGGCTTACTCGTGACCGATGGCCTTTTAAGTAATCACGTAACGTTCCTTCTTTGTAATAATTCATCACCATAACGAAATTGTTACTGTTTGGAATTTTTGTTATTCCATAGCACTTTATTAGATTTCCAGATTTAATTTTAAAGTAATTATTAACCTACAGTAAAATAAAATAATGTTTATTCTTATCTTAATCATCATTATTTTAAAGAATAAAATATAACTGAAAATGCTTACTTCATCATAAAATTTTTCACTAGAATCATTCAGAGATTTTAGTACAACTTCAATAGGGCCATCATAAATAAACTCTCGTTTATTCTCATCCCAATCTATAATCGGCCCTCTTTTCCATTTTGCACAATGAATTTTGCTAAAGCCTCCATCAGTCAAATATGTAATATTCTCAAATTGGTCATTTTCGAATGGTATCCATTCTAAAATATATGACGGTACAGACGATTGTAGTTGATTTTTTCGAATAAATTTGTCAGCGGTCTCATCACCAGAACTCCATTTACTAAATTCACCTCTTAAGTGTTCCCTTATGCAATTCTTACAGTATCTTTTTGTAATGTTGAAAGAATAGGAAAAAATTATTCTTCTACATTATATTCAGCAATATGGAAAGATGGACCATTAATTTATGATATAAGTACGAATAAATACAAAAGACATTTAAATAAAGAAATTAACTTAAAATGTTTCTACGACATGCAAGATGTAGATGAATTTCTAACAAAGGTATAAAAATTTTATATGAATTTTGCTTAGTATTTTTATATAATAATAATTTCTTTTTTTAATAGGCCAGAGAAAATAAAAATGTATATGGAATATCTCAAAGACCAGAGACAGAAAATTATATTTTGGTTTTTAAAAGTAATCTATTTATATGTGTAAATTGTGAAAGAAATATTTCACGTGATTGGTGTAAAGTATGTTGGTTAGGTAATTTAAGAGAAAATTTTACAAAATGGACTAGCGGAAATGAAAAAACTGATAATTTCATTCAAGAAATGCAATTGAACATTGACTGTACTAATGATATAATATTTGAATGGGTGCCATACAACCAGTTTAGTGATATTAAAGAAATAAAAAAAAATAAGATCTATATTTCATACTCAGCAAAATGGAAAGATGGTCCATTAATTTATGATAAATTTACGAAAAAATTTAAAAGGGATCCAAATCAAGAAATTGTTTTCAAACACTATAGCTATATACAATATATAGATAAATTTATATATAATAAGGTATGATATTTTCTATGAACTTTACTTAAAACTATTTTATTTAATACAATTTTTTTATTTTAATAGGCCATAAATAATACAGACTATGATTATAAATTTAAAGCATATGGAATATCTCAAAATCCAGATACAAAAAATCATATTATTATTTTTCAAGATGGATACTGCAAAAATTGTTATAAAGTATATACTAGTATAGAGGCTAAATGGTGCAAGTTATGACAAATAAATTATTACAGAAGCAACTTTACTAATTGGACTAGTGGAAATAAAATAATTGATTATTTCATTCAAGGGATGCAGTTGGAAATTAATAATTTTGATGATATAATACCTGAATGGATACCATATAATCAGTTTATTAATATTAAAGAAATAAAAAAAGATGATTTATCTATAGTATATTTGGCAGAATGGAAAAATAGACCATTAACATATGATACTATAAGTATAAAGAAATATAAAAGAAATTTTGATAAAGAAATTATTTTAAAGTATTTCAACAATACACAAAATGTATGTAAATTCTTATGTGAGGTATGAAACTTTTCTATAAATCACCATTATTTTTTCACGTAATATTAATTTTTTTTTTTTTTATAGAACAAATATAATGAATCTAATATTCATGGAATATCTCAAAATCCACATACAAAATGTTATATTATAGTTTTCCAAAATACGCATTGCAAATACTGTGGTAAAGAATATACAAATTATAGAAAATGGTGTAAATCTTGTCAAATAAATTGTTTAAAAGAAAGTATTACAAAATGGACTAGTGGAAATAAAAAAATTGATAAATTGATTCGAGAAATGCAATTGAAAATTGATAGTTTTGATGATATAATGGTTGAATGGATACCATACAATCAGTTTATTGATGTTAAAGAATTAGGAAAACAGGATCTTTCTACAGTATATTTAGCGAAATGGAAAGATGGTCCATTAAAATATAATGAAAATACAATAAAATATGAGCGAAATTTAAACGAAGAATTTACTCTAGAATGCTTTTACAACTCACAAAATATAATTGATAGATTTCTATGTATAGTATGGAATTTTAAACCTAATATTATCACTTATTAATTCATTTTACATACTATCCTAATAATTTAAATTTATATTTAATAGGCCAAACAATAAAGAATACTTCTGATTGCAACCTTATTGACCTTAAAATATATGGGATATCTCAAAATCCAGATACAGATGACTATATTATAGTTCAAAATAAATGTTACGAATGCTGTGAAATATGTGATAATGTATTTATAAATATACAATATAAATGGTGTAAGTCATGTCAAATTAATAATATAAGGGAAAATTTTACAAATCCGATTAGTGGAAACGAGGAAGTTGATAATTTCATTCAAGAAATGCAATTAAAGATCAATAATTATGATGATATAGTAGTTGAATTGATATCATATAGTCAGTTTGAAAAGATTGAAGAAGTGAGAAGAGATAATTTATCTATAATGTATTTGGCAAAATGGAAGGATGGTCCATTATATTATGATGTTGATAAAAGGGAATATAAAAGAATTTCAAATGAAACGATTGTTTTAAAATTTCTAGACAATTCACAATATGATTTTCTCAATAAGGTATGAAATTCCGCTACAATAAATGTAATAAATGTATAAAATTTTATTATACAATAATAACGTTTGTTTGCTTTAATAGATTAAAGAAATAATAAATAAATTTAATAAATTTAAAATTAATGTTCTTCAAATATATGGCATATCACAAAATCCAGATACGAAAGACTATATTGTGATTTTTCAAAATGAATGTTGTACAACATGTGGTGAACGATACTATATTACATATAAATGGTGCAAATTCTGTCATATAGAAAAATTTATTAGCTTAAGTGGAAATAAAAAAATTGATGAACTAATTCAAGAAATGCGAATAAAAACTCATAATCCAGGTACTATGGTATTTGAATGGATACCATATAATCAATTTGATAGTATTGAAAAAATAGATGAGGGTGGTTTTTCTGTAATATATTCAGCAATATGGAAAGATGGTCCATTATGTTATGATATTGAAAGAATGGAGTATATAAGAGATCCATGCATAAAGGTCGCTTTAAAATGGTTGAATAATTCACAAAATCTAACTAATGGATTTCTTAATGAGGTATGATTGTTTTATATTTTTAAATTTGGCTTAGAATTTATTTTTAAAATTAATTTTTTTTTTGTTAGATCAAAAAATACTCAACAGATATTTATAGTCGTAATATACTTAGAACATATGGAATATCTCGAGATCCAAATACAAAAAATTATATTATAGTTCTTGAATATGCAGAAGGTGGAAACTTCAATAGTTGGGTAACTGATAATTATGAAAGTTTTAATTAGTTTCGTATACTTAATATATTACAAAATATTATTAATGGTCTTAAAGAAATTCATCAAAAAGGATTGGTACATCGTGATTTACATACAGGAAATATCTTAGTAATGAAAAGTAATATTGGTAGCGACGTATCATCTATTTCAGATATGGGATTATGTGGAGAAGTTAATAATGTAGATGAAACAAAAATTTATGGAATTATGCCTTATGTATCTCCTGAAGTATTAAGAGGAAAGCCTTATACTCAAGCAGCAGATATATATAGTTTTGGTATGATTATGCATTTTATGGTAACAGGCAAACAACCTTTTGCCAATCGTGCTCATGATAAACTTTTAGCATTAGATATATGTAATGGGATCAGACCTGAAATCAATGAGTCAGAAATACCAAAATGTTATATTGAGCTGATGAAAAAATGTTGGAATCCAAATCCAATAAATAGACCAAATATTACTGAAATAGACGAATTAATTTCATCATTTCGTAATAGTTTTATTTCAGGAGAGGATGAGCAATTTAAGGAATTAGAAATATATATTGAAAATAACCAGTCCAACACTCATTCACAGGCAATTTATACATCTCGATTACTTAATCCTTTTACAAAAGACCTTAATACTGAAGGTTTTGACTGCGCAATCATTGATTGAATCAAAGTTATAATAAATAAATTTATTATATAGTCCCATTTATTTTGAACTGTTATTTTTAAATCATTTCATCAACCAAATTTTATTAATTGAAAGGGAGAACTCTTTTACTTATGTTAATAAAATAGGACAAAGTGAAGAATATTTATACCCGTATAATTAAAAATTTTGACACCATCATGTTTAGATATCTAGTGGGTTATTACGAATATATTATATCAATATAAAAATATTTAGTTTTTGTTCAACACTGATTAAGATCATTAAATTTGATTGTTCATTTAATATGATGAATATTAAAAGAACTGTTGGTTAATATGGTCTTATAGAGTAATATATGTAATATTTTCTTATATAAATAAAATCAGTTTGTAATTGAACAAAAATGTTTATCTATTTATGAAATTATTTAGTTTCGAGTAACCTAAAAATTCTATTTATGCTTCGTGAATGGTGTATGTATAGTAAAATACTTTCTAAATTGCAGACTGGTTAAGCTCGACTTTGAGCTTAATATAATTCATTTGAAAGGTCGCTTAAAAAACTGAATAAGGACTCCAGCTGAAACCGCTTAAATGATATATATTATAATGCTTAAATTAACTAATATGCTATTAGTTATGAAGAAAATTAAAAGACTACTGGCTAGATAGTTGACTTTTAAGTAGATTTTTAATACTCAATATGCAGTTAATGTGTCAGTTTATGTAATTTGATAACAAATTTAAATTTTCATTTATGTGCAACATTTATGAATTTGTAATATTATACAAAATTACTCTGTCATTAAATACAAGAAAAAAATAAAAGTTTTCTAATAAAGAAATTTTATATTATTCTTTAACAGTTATATATTTTTGATTTAAAGCAGAGAAAAAAGTGAACAAACTATATTATAGTTGAAAAGTTTATATCATTAGGGTAATTAATTAATAGTTATTGGGTATGGTGGTTAAAATATCATCCGAACTGCAAAAATGTGTACAGCTAACAGTAAAATTTTTTGGTTGCTTCTGGCCTTTTTATATATATTTCTGGGTTCTGGCATTTCAGTTTTTAATCAATGACATCAAATAATCGTGCGTAAGATTAAAATGCGAAGATTTCTAATACAACAAAATAAACATTTATCTATTAGTATAAAGTATCGACACGCAAAGGTCAACACATTATAGACTTATAAAAGTTTGATTAAATGTTTAAAATGTCGAATTACCACATAATAACGTCTCTATACAGTTCGTAGTGTAGCGCCAGCTTCTGCCACTCTGGTCACCACAAGATAATTCTTTGACGTAAATTTGCAGTTTATTCATTAATAAAAGGTTTATTCTTCATTATATAAGAATATGTCCTCATGACACATTTATTTATTAATTATAAAATACATTTTTATGTATAAGTTTTTATTAACTAATTTATTTATGTTGATCGGAAAAAGGCTCTGGAACTAAGTCCAAAAGCTGGGGTTTATATAAGAATTTCTATGTT